>JADBJO010009218.1:62500-72500 GCA_016801955.1 Conus betulinus
ACAGACTTTGATGGGATTCGAATCCCACGACCTCCCAGCCGGGAGTCCGCGACGCTAACCACTCGCCACGGCGGCTGGTTGAGACAGGAGAATTTATGACTGATTTATCAACAAAAGGTCAATCGCCCTCAGGAACTGTGAGAATGCAAATAGTCTGAAGGCTGGCCAGTAGAATAGGAAATGAGCCGAACGGGGAGTACTGATGGTAGAGTCAGACACAGAAGCACAAAAAAACATGCGTCAATATTCACAGTTCGCAGGACACAGCCAATTTCCCGCGCTTGTCCCAGTTCAACACACAATTAAATGGGGGGATTAATCGGCAAAGAAGCCAGAGAGAGTGACAAGTGGACACGGAACATGCCACAGAGAGAGAGAAGAGCGAGAGAGAGAGAGAGAGGAGAGTGCCAATGGCGACAGCGGAAACATGCAAGAGAGAGAGAGAGAGCGAGCGGTGAGGCGACCACACAACATGTACAGAGGAGCGAGGGGAGAGAGAGAGGGAGAGGTGAATGGAGAGAAGACAGAGGAGAGACAGAGAGACAGAGGAGAGACAGAGAGAGGACAGAGGAAGAGACAGAGCGACCGGAGCCAGAGGACAGAAAGGAAGGGAGGGAGGGTGGAGAGAGAACGAGAGAGAGGAGGGTACTTTATCCCTGTTTAGTTGCGAGAGGGACCGATGAGGAGAGGGAAGACGACCGAGAGAGAGGGGTGAGAGAGACGATTTTGGGAGTGCGAGTGAAATTGGACACGGGTGAAACTCGGCACAGGACAGAGGACCGACAGACAGACAGACAGACAGACTCAGAGACAAGACAGAGACCAGAGCAGAGCCAGCGACAGAGAGACAGAGACAGAGACAGAGACAGAAAGCGATGGCGCATGGAGGGACAAAGAGAGAGCGAGAGAGACGCGAGAGAAGAGATTGGGAGTGGACAGCGGGAGGGGCAGAGTTGTGGGGCAGAGAGGTGAGGTCGGAGAGGGAGCGGTGGGGCCGTAGAGAGGAGAAGTATGAAGTGAGCCAGATCCCTAGGAAGGGCAGGGTGAACAGGAAACACGCACAGCAGAGAGAGAGAGAGAGAGAGGACGAGAGGAGAGAGAGGACAGAACAGACAGACAGACCAGATCAATGAGAGAGAGGGGGAATCGTTGAGGCGGGTGGTATAGACGGAAGCTACATGAGGAGAGAGGTGAGGAGAGAAAAAAAGAGAACAGAGACGTGAACCAAGGAGCGAGAGAGAGAGCAAGAGAGGAAGAGGAGTGACAAGGGGGATCAGTGAAACAGCACGAGCTAGAGAGAGACGAGCGGGAGAGCGGGAGAGGGGGAGAAGTGGGCGAAAGTGTTGCGTTTTTGGAAAGTGTGCGTGGTGATGTGGGCAAGTAGCAGGAAACATACAGAGGACGAGAGGAAGAGAGAAGACCAGGAGCCTAGAGACAGCGACAGAGGAGGAGAGAGGCAGAAGAAAGCAGAAGGGACAATTTGACCAAACGGAAATTAGAGAAACGTGGAGTAGGTGGAGGGTGGAGGTGCAAGGGGGTGGGTTAGTTATATGGGGTTTTAGAGGGAAGGGGGATGTGAAAAGGGAGGGGAAGGAGATCGAGGTCCGGAGGGAGAAGGAGGTGAAGTGAGGGTTGGGTGAGCTGAATGAAGCATTGTACAACAATGTTATTGATATCGTTGTTTTTTTTTTTTTTATCTCGTCCATAGGACAAAAAGAAACCAAGACATATCATGGGCAGCCAGAGGTTACACAGAGAACAGACAGGCAGGAACGGATGACCTAAACTGAATCCGCTTTTTGAAGTTCGGGGTACGTGTGATTTTGACGTGCTAACCTAAATAAGAATTGTTGACGGTATACGGTTTGCATGTTCCTTTATGGTTTTATGTGTCTACTGAAAAAAAAAGTTTGTTTTTTTTCTTCCCATTTAGGGAAAAGTCTGTTTCTTGTCATTTTGTCATACTGATGTGGCAATTGGTGTAATCACTACTGTTTATCCTCACCATTTCTTACACGTATTTTTGTTTGTTTCTTCTACTGTGGTTTCATTGCTAAGGCCATTGTGTTGCTGTTGTCTTTGCTAATGTGTTTATTATTGACATTACTTGGCTGTTTGTTTCTAGATGATTTCATTGAGATTTTCCTGCAGATGATATTGTTTTTGCTGTTGTAACTTACTGCTTCTTTGCTTTTTGGAATTCTTTTACACCTTTTTATTACAGAATGAGATTCTCTCTCCTCTCTCCTCTCTCTCCTCTCTCCTCTCTCTCTCTCCTCTTCTCTCTCCTCTCTCTCTCGCATGCACCCACACACACACACAACAAACACACACACACACACACCCACTACACACACATCACACGACGCACGCACACCACACACACACACACACACACACCACACACAACACACGCACTGACGTGCGTGCATGCGCGCGCAGCGCTGGCGCGCGGAGTCACACTAAACAGGACACAAACCGTCTTGAGAACAATGCAAACAAACACACCGCACAAAATGCGTATCATACCAAAACCTAGCACACAACCTAATACATGTGAGCCAACCGGGGACACCCCCCCTCTCAACCCCAATCGTGAAACCCCTGTGACAGAGGGGAAAAAGGCACAATGGTATGCACTGTTTTTGCATGCATTCTCTTTGATAGATAAAAGGGTTGGTCGGTACCAACTGAAACTGATCTTAGAGTGGCGGTGTGGAATAGACCAAGTATGTCCACCTTGAATAATCCTCTTCGCCACCACCACCACAGCCAATACCTCTTCTCTCTCTCTCTCTCCTCTCTCTCTCTCTCTCTCTCTCTCTCTCTCTCTCGATCCTTCAACCCCTCACCTTCCCTCTCTCCTCTTTGTTCTTTACCCACACACACACCACACACACACACACACACAACACACATGGCTGCATGCACATAGAGGAAAGAAAATGAGAAAAAACAAAAAAATTAGTTTTGGTGGTGGAATTTTATGTTCACACATTAAAACAAATTCTGATCTGTGCTATGGGTGGTGGATGTCTGTGCTGCACGTTGAATGTCTCTCTGCCTCTCCGTCTCTCTCATCTCTGCATCTCTTCTGTTCTCTCTCTCTCTCTCTCCTCCTCTCTTCTTCATCTCGTCTCCCTCTCTCGATCTCTCTGAGACACACATGACCCACATGCACACTCTCCTTCAACCCCCACTCACACCACACACACCACACACACACCACACACAAACGCACCACACCACACGTGCAAGTGCTGCTCGCTCGCTCTCTCTCTCCTTTCTCTCTCTCTGCTCTCTCTCTCTCTCTCTTCTTCTTCTCTCTTCTTTTTCTTCTTCTCTCTTCTTCTTTCTGCTTCTGCACCACCGAAAGCCCGTAAACATGTCAACTGACTATATGCAAAATTCCTTGCTTTCTATTTTGTTCCCTCCCACAGTGAGATTGGGTAGGGCTTGGTCTTGGGACCCCTCTCAACAAAAGAACGACAGGACTGTCTTTCAACATCCCCGCTGTTCCGTGACCATTGAGAGGAATTGGTCTGTGAGAGGGGTTGTTTTATTATCAGACAATACCATTCGGGTCCATATCTCAGTTTCAGGGAGAGAGGAGAGAGAGAGAGCAGAGATGAGAGAGATAAGAGAACAAACTAACGAACAAAACGAACGAATTTTTTTATTTTCAGAGGTAATGGAATAAGCATCACACACGGCTTTTTTACATCCAGCCTGGTGCCAGAAAGAAATTAGGAAAGAAAGAATCTATATATGATTAAACACAAGATGAAATGGAAAAGCACTCTTAAATATGAAACTTAAAATACTAAAAGGAGCCATCAAAATCTATGTACAGAGGGAAACACCGACAGAAGGTGTGGGAGACGTGGGTGGGAGTGGGATGGGGTGGGATGGGGGACCATTAAGAAGAGAGAGAGAGAGGAGGAGAGAGTGACAGACAGACAGACAGACAGACAGACAGACACCGAGTAGAAGACGAGAGATAGAGAGAGAGAGATTCGATGGTTTTTGTCGGACGATAGAGGAGAGAGCGAGAGAGAGAAGAGGGAGAGACGCGCAGAGATCGTACATAAATCAAAAAGTAGCCTGGAGGCCCTAAATGCCATGCGTTTTTCAAACCCGTAGTTCCAAATACTGTGTTTGCACCTATTTCCACAGGCGGACATCGGATATGTCTGGTGACAACTATGACAACAGCTAAACAAACCACCACCAACCAACTTATTAAGAAATGTCTGGTGTCTGCGACAAATGATCGTTTTTTTTTCAAAAAGGGTCTGCGCCGCTCGTTGTACATATCTAATGAAGACAGCCAAATACGTGTTTGAAAGGAATAGTACGGGGCAGACTGGTTTTCCAACCACCCATCACTGGTGGTCATATGATGGAGGCTGTGGGCATTTCCACGTCACAGTTTTGTGCTCCTTGAAAAATATGACAAGACGAGGATGAATAATGGAAATCAGAATGTTTTACATGAGTTCGCTCTTTCATGTGTGTGAGTGGGTGTAAAGGTCCATTGGATTGGGGGTGGGGGCAGATGTTGGGTGGTGTGTGTGTGTGTGTGTGTGTGTGTGTGGTGTGTGTGTGTGTGTGTGTGTGAACACAATCTCATATTCTATGTCTATGTTAGGATTCTCATGGAGGTGAAGAGAGCTGATGGTCCTGTGCTGTTCATCAAAACACCTCAGCAAACACCTTCATAGGTCTGCACCCCTCTGAGAGAGAGAGAGAGAGATGAGAGAGAGCTGGAGGAGAGAGAGAGGGAGAGAGACGAGAGAGAGAGGAGAGAGACACAGACAACGACAGACAGACCCCCAGACATAGAGGCAAAGAGAAAGCCAAGAGATTATATATATATCTATATATACATGCAAATATACAGACACACAAATATAGGCGCTCGAGCAATTTGCACACACACACACACACACACACACACCACACACACACCACACACACACACACACAACACACATACACACACACACCGCACACCGCGCGCGTGCGCGCACACATGTGCACACTTGCACAGTAACACTTGAACAGATGTGTACACACAGGCGGGCAAAGGAAGGCTTTAGCAAGGGAAAGAGATCGAGATCGAGATACATACATACAGATAGACGGACAGACATACACCAACAACACAGAATCAGATGTACAGAGAGACAGAGAGCCAGACAGAGAGCGAGAGGTCGACCGAAGGGTGGCGAAATTGTTCCCTCAAATATTTCAACTTGTTCTGCCATGTGAATTCTTCGCCTTGGCTGGCTTGTATAAAATATATCGTGTTTACAGACAAACAGCTGTGGCGTGTAAGGAGAGAGGAGGCGTGTAAGAGAGAGAGGGAGAGAGAGAGAGAGAGGAGAGGAGAGAGAGAGAGAGAGAGAGAGAGAGAGAGAGAGAGAGAGGAAGGGGTAGTAAGACCCGGTTGATAGAAAACAGATGGGAGTGGGGGGAGGGAGGGAGGGAGGGAGCGGGAGCAGGAGGAGGAGGAGTCGGGATGGAGGGCTGCGAGATAGGAAGGCAAGAGCAAGAAGTGTGGAATCAAAAGTTAGCGAGAGGGACAAACTGTCCTGGAAATTGAAGATAGTATGTTTGTGCTTTTATTTCTGCACCCTCTATCTCCCTCCCCCCTCCCCCCCACCTCCCACCTCCCAAGTTCCCCCCCAATGCCCCTCCCTCCCCCATCCCCTTTTGTGCACTACCCCCCCCCCACACCCCAAATCTGTTTTTCCCCTCTATATTCTCAGCTCTTTGATGCACTCCTAAAATGCCTTTATTGAACCGCTTCGAAGTAAATAAACAAGTAAATGAATAAACATGTCAAATGAACTACCAAATAAACATGCTCCTTATTGATGATTTAATATCAAAGACTATCACAAAACAGAGCATAATATCAACAGCAACAAAAGTAACAACAGCAGCAAATGATAACAGAACAACAAAACAACAAAAACAACAACGGCACAGCAACAAACAAACAACATTCCAATAAGAAATGCCATAACAAGAAGGCTATGAAATTAATCCATATCTTCATTCTGCTTACAAGGAATCGCCACTGGACAACCAAAGAACTTTTTAGGAAAGAAACATTTAAAAACGAGAACAAGAAAGAAAAGGAAAAGAAATAGAAAGAAAGGACCACTCTTATCTCAATCAAGGAGCGAGAACCCAGGATTACAAACGTTTC
This sequence comes from Conus betulinus, assembly GCA_016801955.1. Lineage (NCBI taxonomy): Eukaryota > Metazoa > Mollusca > Gastropoda > Neogastropoda > Conidae > Conus > Conus betulinus. The sequence continues at coordinate 68,721 of JADBJO010009218.1, forward strand.
AAACCAACAAGCAATCGCGGACGCACGCACCATGGCTATTTTTCTTCACTTGAAACTTCTTCACCTTAACCTCGCAAAGGCCGGCAGCAACTCGCTGACACTGTGTACACGGTTTTGTTAAAGCCCCTCCCTTGGATGTTCTGGCTGGTGGGAATCGGAGGCAGAGCAGCCGTGAGCGGAGGAGACCGGCGAATCGGGTAAATGAATCGGTCTGTATGTTGTAGAGGAGGACAATCAGGTGGGCTGTTCTGCTATCTTTTTCTTTTATCGCGGTGAGGACGCTGACTCCCTCTCGCTCTCTCTCTCTCGTCTCTCTCTCTTCTCCCTCTGTCCCACTCTCTCTGCTCCACAACACTCACACACAACACAAACACACACACACACCACACACACACACATACACACACACACAACACACCCTCTGGCTACACAAACACTTTTTTGCAACCCTGAAGGGTTTAGTAATGCAAAAAAAAAAAAAAAGCATATACAAAAATAGAAAGGCAGGGGGACGAGGGGACGAGAGCAGGTGGGAGGAAAGGACGTGTGTGGTGTTGTTGTGTTATTGTAACTTAATTTGACAGGCGTTTCGCGTTTGTTTTAAAGCCAGAAAAAGAAGAACGTTTTACACAGAAAGAAACAAAGGAAAAATACACAGCAAAAATAGTTGGGGAATGCAACTATAGACATTTTTTCGAAATGTCATACTGAACAGTAGTTGGAGTAGTTAGTAGTTATTGTTTACATGCTGTTAGGTGAAAAATAAGCCACTGATAAATTTGAACGAATGAAAAAAAAAAAAAAAAAAAAAAAAAAAAAAAAAAAAATAAAACCCTGAGTTTGAAAAAGTGTAGAAAGAATGACCTAGACCGTGCCGTTTCCTCTAGTTTTCTTCTTCATGGAAAAATGCTTTATACAAATCTCCTCTCGTATAATTGTTTTACCTAAAAGAAAGACATTGGTTTGTTTTTTCTTTTAACTTTCAGTGGGCTCAGTTACTGACTAGGTTTCAGTATAATTGTATGCTGTTTGATTCAGTATTATCATTTGTTTATTCATATGGACGTTATAAGTTTTGATTCTTTCACTTATAATTGATTTTCCACCCCATTCCTCCGCCTATATTTTGTATCTCAAGTTTTATTCACATTACTAATCGTTTTGATTAATCGGGTTATTTGTATTTGTTTCTATCTTTTTTTGTGTTTGTCTCCCTTGCTCCCCCCCTTGGGTGGATCCTCAAGCGTAGGCTCAAAGATTGCCCCCTACATTTTATACTATTTGCATATATCTTTAGTTTTTCAAGCAAACTTGTTTCTCCTCCCCCACACTTTAGTTTGGTTCATTTACTACCCCTCACTGGCTGCCTCAGGGGTGCTATCGGAGTCTTTTTTTGCACCCTTGGTGGTGAGAAACACCACGGTATTATGAACTGTGGTGTGTCTCTATTTGACGCCAGGCGCGCAGATACAACCAACGTGTCTCCCTGATAGTTTCGAACCAGCAGATGAGTTTCGAACCAGCCTCGATAAATTTCGAAGCATGCAATACAATATATATTAAAATCTCAAAGCCTGCAATGCAAATATATCTGTCCTGAAAAGGGTTAGCGATGGTTTCATACGCAGCTAGTGAAGAGTTTTGATATCTGCAATACATTTTTTTTTGAAATTCATGTTCCTGGTTTCTCATTCTTCAAACCTCCATTTCCTTCCCTTAAGTTCAAAAGTTTTGTCAAATTATTACTACAAAGATAATTAAAATTTTTGGCCTGAGTTTTTGTTCATCCTCTCCCCCGCCCCTCCATCCACCCACTACTAGTGCTGATTGTGCGTCTGTGTATTTGTCTGACTTTATTCAAGTTTTGAAAGGCTGTGTCAGTTTTGAATAAAAATTGTTCTGTATTGGGTTTTTTTTTATGGGAGCAAAAAGTACCCCACTTATTTATTGTTTATTCATTAGTTGTATGATCATTCATTCTTCCTAGATTAGTTTGTATCATCGCCATGTAATGAAATTCACATATCAATACAAATACTTCATTCATATTTTCAAATCATCTGCAAAGAACATTATCCAAAGTCAGTTTTCAGTGTGGAAGTGCCTCGAAGTCGAAACGTGTTGCAACTTTTCATCGTTTGGTTTGTCTATCAAGCTGATGCTTAATACATTTATTCTTAGGCAGTTTGACTTCCAATTATTTGAGCAGGTATTTCTAGTTCTGACGATTTCAATATATACATGTTTGTTGTTTTGTGGTTGTTTTTCATAAGGAACAGGTGGGTTTCAGTCCTTGGCATGTTGTGGCCCCACTACTTTGTGGTTCCCATTTCTCTGTCTGTGTAATCTGTACCATCTTGTCCACTTCCCCTCTCTCTTTTCTCCATCCCATTTACTCTTCCCACTCCCTCAAACATCGATTATAACTAATAAACACCATCACCAACAATAGCAAAAAAAGAAACCCAGCACGTTTTGTGAGGGGTGGGGGGTGGGGGGGGGGGGGGGGGGGGGGGTGGGGGGGGGGTGCGTGGGCGGGAGAACAGGAGGAAGAGGAGAAGAAGACACGATGAGCAACACAGGCCAAATGTGCAATCGTCAGTCTCAGACACAGCCCAATGCACCACAAAATAAATGGGGTGGGGGGTGGGGATGGGGGTGGGGGGTCTCTCAAGCACAGCTGGCGACGGGAGAGAGAGGGGGAACCCCCACACGGAGAGAGAGAGAGGAGGGAGTACAAAGACGCGAAAAGAAAAGGAAAGAGAAAAAATATGGACCCAAAAACGAAAAATGGAGAGGGAGAAAAGAGGGAGTTTGACAGTGAGGTGGTGGGGGGGGGGAGTGCCGGGGGGGGGGGGGGGATGGAATAGGGAGGTTGCCGGGAGGAAAAAAAGACAAAAGGAAAGAGGGAGGAAAAAGACAAATGGGGGAAAGCGGGAGGCGGTGGGTTGTTCGTGAGTGTGAAGGGCATTTAAACAATGGTCTTCATATAGTTCTGATTCCAGTGCATATAAAGAGGAAAGAAAGACAAGAAAGAAATAATCGTGCAATCCAGACCGAACATAGTCAGACGAGGCAGACAGATCGCCCAAGACTGACCATGCTTGAAGTTCTTTAGGAGATGTAGTCTGACCCAGCGATCACCATCGAATATTATAATGACAGTATACCCATGCTTGATTGTTCTTATAGTTGCATTCAGCACCAAAACAACAGTGTTTTATTCAAGGGAAGGGGAAAAGATCCTCGTACTTGGTATTAGCTGTTAGATATGTTTATTTCTGTCGTCGTTACTTGTTATCAGCATCATCCATCGGTTTCTGATACGTTACTTTCATCCCGGTAATTTCTTATTGTGATATTCCATGCGAATGCCCTTGTGCTGTGTGTGGTGTAACCAACATCACCAACTGTGTGGTTTCTGCTGATTGGGATTACGAGTTTTGCGGCTGATGTGATACTGTCTTTGTTGCTGTCACTTACCACCATATTTTTGGAAATTGTTTTTTTTTTTTTGTTTTACACCTGACTCAACCCTTCCTTTACAGAATGGAGTCTCTCTCTCTCCTCTCTCTCGCTCTCTCTCTCTCTCGCCGCTCCCGCGCTCTCTCTCTTGCCCTCTCCTCCACTCTCTCTCCTCTACACACACACACCACACACACACACACACACACATACCACTCCTATGATGCACACACCACACACCCACACATACCCACTCACTTAGTGCACAACGCATACAGCAACCACAACGCACGGACACACGACACACACACACAC
>JADBJO010009218.1:77500-80000 GCA_016801955.1 Conus betulinus
ATCTATCTATCTATCTATCTATCTATCTGTCTGTCTGTCTGTCTGTCATTCTATCTATCTAGTAGCTAGCTACTAGCTATCTGTCTATCTATCTATCTATCTACAAACATACACACAAGTGCGCATGCACTCACACACACACACACACACACACACACACACACACACACACACACACACACACACACACACACACACATCTCCGCTTGAATAAACCTTCCAACCGTGGTCCAGTAATACAAAGAAACAGACCAAAAAGAGTGAGACATATCAAACTCTTTGACAGACTTTTGCCTTTTCACTAGAAACATACAACAACAAAGAAGTGTCGCGAATACTTATTTTGAATTTTGATTTCTGAGTATAAATTCACATTCCAGTAGTTCTGTATACTTGTTTTCAGCGAAGTAAGCACACGTAATTTTAAAACGAATAAAAGACATAAGATAAAAATGTGCACAAAGAAAGCAGTACAAATCGTGTGTTTCCCCTAATTTTCTCTCCTTTAAAAATGCTTTATATACAAAACTCCTCTGGTAAAATTATTTCGGCTTAAAGAAAGGCAGTATATACCGTTGTTTATTGTTTGTGTTGTTGTTCAGTGAACTCAGATATCCTCTGGGTTTCAGTACAAGGATATGCTCCTTGATTTAGTTCAGTATGTTCATTTGTTTGTTTACGTGGAAGAAATCCATTTTAATTGCTTATTATTCATTTCTATACCCATCCCACCCCACTCCCACTCCACTTCCATGTCCGTATTTTATGTCTCAGGTTGTATTCATTCGTTGTTTGATTATTCACTTCTCTTTGTTTGGTTTGTGTCACCCCCGTATAATAAAAATGTATACATATCCAAAGAAATAACTCCCACCACAATTTTCTATTTATCTGCAAATGGACAGTATCCAAGTTCACTGCACAAGTATCTCAAAGTCGAAACGCGTTGCAACTTTTCCATTCGTTTGCCTGTCTAGCAATCCAGCGTTTGTCAGTTTGTCTCAAGCAGTGTGAATTACTAGATTTTGAACAGTTTTTTTTTTTTTCAACAAATCTTAAATAAATGTCAAGAAGGCGTTGAATGAAAACGAGGCTGTTGGAAGGGAAATAATGTGCGAGTCAAAGTCGTAATGATGATAATATTACTGATAGGAATACTAATAATGGTCAAAATATATATATATAAAAAAAAAGAGACAAGATTACTACCAGTCTTGGTGTCAATAAGTAGGTATGGGAGAAAGGAGAGTGGGTTAGAGGATTCTTAAACAGCAGGGTTGCCGTGGCAACAATCCCGGAGGCTAAGGCGATGGTGAGTGTGTGTGTGTGTGTGTGTGTGTGTGTGTGGTGTGTGTGTGTGTGTGTGTGTGTGTGTGTGTGTGTGTGTGTGTGTGTGTGGATATGTGTGTGTGTGGTTATCAACATTTCCACACATATGCATAGGAAAGAGGGAAGATGGAACAGGAGTACATGTTGAAGAAATAGTGAATGAAAATAAAAATAAAAAAAAAAACCAAATGAAGTGAGGGAAATGGAGTGGACAAGTATCTGAATAAAAACAATAGACTGATGTGAGAAATAGAGAGGGTGTGGTGAGAAGGGAAAGGAAGATAGCTATAAGTTATGTATAAGGTAAATAGTGGGATATATGGTAGTATGTGTGTGTAGTGGGAAGATATTGTGGGCTGAGACTGAAGTGATGGGTTGGTACATGTAACTTTAAGGTGTTGATGGTAAGAGGGTGGAGGGAAGAAGGGGATGGGTTTATATACTGACTGGGGGGTGGGGGGGGGGGGGGCAACATATTCACACCTACACACTCTCTCTCTCTCTCTCTCTCTCTCTCTCTCTCCCCCCCCCCTCTCTCTCTCTCTCTCTCTCTAAAAATTAAGTTATTGTTTCTAAGTATTTCATTATTTTAATTCTACAATTATGGCCGGCAATGGGATTAGTGATAATAGGACATAATGCTTAGAAGCATAAAGGTGAAAATGACTGACGGTAATAACAATGACATCAGTGTTGTTGTAAATTAAATGTAGTGATGTAATGATGTTGATGAAGAGAACAGTAAAGGTAATGATATGATGATAGTGATAAAGTAATAAAGGTTTTAAGTAATATACCCTCTTACCATCAACACCTTAAAGCGGTGGTAAGTGCAGTAACACTAGCGGAAATAACATCATTACTAGGGCAGAGGGAGGGGGGAGTGGGGAGTAAGTCGATTGACGTAGCAAATGGTGAGAGACTCGGAGAGTGTAGGAAAGGGGAAAGATGATAGCTGCAACCTATGTCTGAGGTAAACAGTGGGAGGTAGGGTAGTATGGGTGTGTAGGTGGAGGATATTTTAGACTGGAGCTGCAGAGGTAGAATGGTACATACTACTTTTGGATGTTGATGCCATGAGGATGGACAGTGCCCAGTTTGGCAATGAGATCCTTTCCTGGCGCCTTTATTTCCGCTAGTGTTACTGCACTTACCACCGCTTTAAGGTGTT
>JADBJO010009219.1:0-86297 GCA_016801955.1 Conus betulinus
TAACCTGATACCGTCGGGTCATTAACAGTAAAATCTCTTTGTTTTTCCTACCTAACCTTAAAGTGTACTCCGGCATGCACATGCCTGACGCATGCACACACACACACACCACACACACACACACTCTCGAGTGGTGCATGCAAGAGAGAGAGAGAAAAATTTGTAGTTAAAGTCTAACAAACTGGCTTATAAATACTTGAATACATGCTTGACTGAACCTTCTCTTCTTCTTCTTCTCGGTCCTTGGTCATGCGGGTCCAGATAGAAAGTCGCGGTAGCCTTGGTCAAAGTCCAGCGGTCCCATTGGAGTGAGTCCGTGTTTGCCCCACAGCCTTTGTCGTGGAGTTTCTACTGCACCGGGCCCAGACTCACTTCCGCAGGCCTGCTGACTGTGGGGACAGGACTGAAAGTATCGGGCGGGTTTTTTTGTCCATTGCCACCATGTATACTCATCTGAGTGCGATATATTCAGGCGATAGACATAATCAACCTGCTGACCACCCTCACTTTCTAATCTCCCCCTATATCCAACAAACATAACTCTCATTTTATCTTTAAAGTTTACAGAATATGTTTTGGATCTATGGGGAGAGAGGAATTATGATGTGGTGAGCAGGTTGATTGATGTGTTATGACCCTGAGATGATAAGGTTGGAGGGAGGGGGAAGGGCGATGAGTTGGGAAGGAGAGGAAGGCATGAAGCTGTGTTTTACATGAATGTGGAAGATGACGATTGAACAGAATCTTGATACATGTGGGCAATACATGAATGCATGAGGAAAAAGGGTTTTAAACCACTTCTCTGATTTTGTACAGAAAAAGGGTTTCCTTGAACGTTTTCCTTGAACTGTTTAATGGTACCTTATATATACAGTGGTTTTTCTCTAAACAGCTGCCCATCTATGAAGAAGCTTTTAAGCGAAAATTTTATTGGAGAATATACAATTTTAAAATGAAACATGAAACTGTTACTCTTCGTATTGTTTTTTTTATTTTACTCAAAGTTTTTTTACCCCCGACGAGTATACTTGGGGGAGAGTTGTGGACCAAGCAAATCATTTGAGCTGATCATTGAAGACTATATTATATATATATGTTTTATATGATCCCATCTATGAAGGTTTTTTTTTAAGTGCACAAAAAGGACAAGCATTAATAGAATAAACATTTCATTGATTTGAAGCAAATATTTTTCTTTTTTTCTTTCTTTTCTTTCTTTCTTTTCTGTGTACGCAGGCTGATACGTCCCCTACGGACACTCACTGTATAGGACAGGCAGTGGAGTTTTGTGTGTATGACCGTTTTTTTTTATTCCCGCCCGCCATTAAGACAGCCATACTTCCATCTCCGGGTAAGGTGCATGCTATGTGTAACGTGTCCAACCTTACCACGGCGGGACAGGCCATCCTTCCCAAATGTCGGTGGATTAGGATTTTTACATATGTGCAAGATGTGGTGTGCATTCACACACGAACCACAACCTACATCGTTTTATAGTCGTCCTCATTCGAAGGACTGTATAGGGAATGGAGTCAGAACCAATATAACTTTGAGGGAAAATCCCCCTCTACAACTCCCTCTACTGAAATGCCATGGTGGAGATGCGAACCCACAACCCGCAGATCAAAAAAAAAAACCAGAAGTAACCCAACCCCAGCACCAACACCAAACTGAGCTATTCTGGCCCCCAAGCAAATATTTTCCATAGTTAAGCAACTGTCAAAAGGTATACCTCCATCACAAACAGACATACAAAGAACCTAACAACAGACACACACACACCACACCACAGCACTTCGGTGTCCTGTGTACATAACCACTGTAAAACAGTTGTTTAGATGGGGGTGGCCGGTAGGCAAAAAACACGCAAGACTATACACCCTGGCTTGGATACGATATAAATGCGAAATGATCATCCATCCTTAATGAACACCATGTAGATTGATGGTGCTAAAACAAGATTCATAGGTGCGTAGGGGCATTGGAAGGCCTTTATAGAACTCAAGGTGTGGGGCAGGTTTCAGGTCTTGGGGGTGCGCGATATACAAAAAAAAAATTTCTGGTGCATTTCGATGTAATCGAACTGTATCGGTCTATCTGGGTAACAACACCACACTGTGTTGCATTCAAACCAATATCACTGTGGTCCGATGCCAAAAAAATAGTCCTAAAAAAGTCAGAAATGATCCCAGGGTAATGGGGGGGGGGTGGTAAAATACGCGTCTTACTTTAAGTGCGGAATATTTGGTCAGTCCATGGGTAGCAAGGTAAAATACTGTTTATACGCAGTTTGCGTTATTGGGGTGCGTAGCCTGGGTCTGGTGGTCTCCAAGGGCACGGTCCAGACAGCTGTTCCGGAACTCCCATCCTAAAACTTCAAACTGTTTCAGTATTTTTTTTAGCGCGACATTCTTGTAATTTATACATTGAAAAAGAAGCCCCTAAAGCCTCGGGCCCCCCCCCATCCCCCCCACCGCCCTCCCCCCGACAGTAGCCACTGGGGTCAGCGTGTACAACAAATTCATAAATTTTCTTTCAGAGATAACACCTTAAAGAAAAAATGGATACTAATATCACTGCTGTTGATATCAATTATCACCAGTTGAAATATCAATATGGAAAATCAATCACCTATATTTCCAAAAATTTTCAAGCTAATATAACTTCATATAACTTCACATCATTCACATTCACACCATAATGATTTTCTATAGGTCATATAGGGTTATCATCGCTTTCGCTTCTATGTCGAGACTTTCAGATTTGGAGGGTTTTGAGTAGACTGGAAAGGTAAAGCCCTGTTACCATGACCCAACACCGCAGCACCGCAGCTGAGCTCTGCCAACCAACCGACAAGCCAGCCTGCTGGGTTAGGCCCAGACCCACGATTGGGTCTGACAAGAGAACACACAACTCGACCACCAACGACAGTACAGTAAACCGGCAGAAAAAGGGCTTAAGGCACATCAGAGCTGGTGCGCCCGCTCCCGCTAAAATGTCAATAACCACCCCCGCCGTAGCAAAAGTGAAAACACAACAACAACAACAAACCAAGAAGGTTCGAGGTTTGGAGGAGCGACCAGACTGGTGGAGGTGAGATAATGTTTGTCTCCCTTCCCTTCAACTGAGGAAGAATGGAGAAGCAGGATTTTTGGCAACCATCTTCATGTCCTCTGTCCTTCCATAAACGAAAGCGAAAAAACAGGATCGATCAAAGAGTGTGCCAAGAGTGCACAAGAAAGATAGAGTGGTTGCACCCCTTCCTTCAAATGGGGGAACTCGCATCAACAAATTAGACATGGTGTGGTTTTCATGATTATAGCAATAACAACAGCATCACAACTGTTGTTTTTGAGCCCCACCATCATAATGATTCCTGACATAAAAAAAAAAATTAGTAATATCAATATAGTAAAGATACTAATATAAAAAAGAGATAAATACACAAAATAAATAGATTTTAAAAAGTACCAGTCCTAGTTGTACATTAGTAACAAGTTTTTTATGAGCCTTACCCCTGTGTTAGTCCAATCTTCAGGGAGTGTCCTAATGAAGAAGGCTCTCTTTTCAGATTCAATGGAGCATATTTCTCTTCAGGGAGTGGCCCCCCCCTGATGAAGAAGGCTCTCTTTCATATTCAAGGAGCACATTTCTCTTCAGGGAGTGTCCTAATGAAGAAGGCTCTCTTTCAGATTCAATGGAGCACATTTCTCTTCAGGGAATGTCCTAATGAAGAAGGCTCTCTTTCAGATTCAATGGAGCATATTTCTTGTTGTGAAATAAACACTGGCGGTGCATGCCAACCATCCACCCCAGCATAGGTGTCCATCGATGGGCTTACTCTCCCATTTGCAGAAGAAAGAAAAGCTTTATGAAATTAGTGTTTGACAGAATGCCCACTGGGTATTAAATTAAAGAGAGGCAATGTAGGGGACCTACCTTCCAAAAAGTGCATGTTTCCTAAGATCTGCTTATCTTTGTTTCAGTACACCAAGAAAGCCTTGAGTAACTTGGGCATTGCATTTATCATGTAACCTTATAAATGTAAATTTTTTTTCAAGCATAGATATAGCTAAGGCCAAAATCTGTTTTTGACTCCCTTTCTTTTACATCTAAATACAATCAATGGTTTCTGATAAGGTCAACGACACCAATGCGACAGTTTGCTGGACCAACAAACGAGTTAAGATCAATCCAAAACTTTTGGACATACTACAGCCCCATAATAAGTGTTGTATCATTTGATGATTTCTGTTTGACGAAGATTACATACAGGTCCTCCACAATTTTACAATCCTACAGATATTTTTCTAGTGTTTAAGAGGAGATGTAGTATTCTCACCTGGAACGGGGGGAATTTTCACAGTGGTGAGGTTCGAGTGAAAGAGAGACATAGACAGGAGAGATAGAAAACAGAGAGAGAGGAGAGTCATAGAGAGAGAGACTGATGAGAGACAGACAGAGACAGACAGACAGAGCCGATACTGACATAGAGACTAAATAGTAGTGGCCCGGTGTTGCACATGTTTGCAATGCGTGCGCACGCATTCATTTGTGTGGTGGTGTGTGTGCGTGCATGCGCTTCGTGTGTTGTGTGTGTGTGTGAAGTCCAAGTCAAATTATCTTTGTTGAGGGTTAAAGAATAAGCTTTACAGGTTTTTTGCCTCCTGCCCTTACAAAAATAATCATAATCATAAGAACAAACAAAAAAAACCCTCATGTATAACACATGTATGAAGAAAATGCACACAAAAAATTGAAGTAACTAACACATTCAGAAGGATTCATAATTCTACCAAGCGAGTGTACAAGAATTTTCCATAATGATTGTAATGAAACATTACACATATACGAGAGATAGACATAGAGAGAGAGAGAGAGAATTCGGCAATAGAATAAGGCATTAAAATGTTCAATATTTTTCAATCAAACTCCTTTTAATAGCTCTTTTAAATGTTACTTTTGAAGAACATGATTTTAAGATGATCTTGTTTTAAATCTTGTTCCTCCATAACATGTAAAACTTTGAACTTTGATTTGTGTGTTGTGGTTGGTGGTGCATGTGTGGGTGGTGCGTGGCCGTGGGTGCGTGGTTGCATGCGTGGCATGCGCTGTGTGTTGGTGTGGTTTTGTGTGTGTGTGTGTGTGTGTAGTTTGATATAGATATAGATACATATACAAGAATAATGCAACGGTCGTTTTCATGTCTTCAGATTTTCTTTTAAGACAAATTTCGCTGGTAAATCAGCGTGTCAACTGTAAAGGTGGCAGGGTGATAAAGGCTTCATATTAAGCCAAAGGATGTATCATTTACAGAAACATGAATTTTCTATTCAGTAAAAACCATGTAAAATGAGATCACGCTGACAACTGTTGCATGCAAGGCAATATACAACACACACTCATGGCCCACCCAACCTATACACACACATACACATACACCACACCCACACACGCACAGCCGTGCCACACACACACACACACACACACACACACACTCACCTCTCGCGTGCGCACACACACGCACACCCAGAAAGGAGAAAAATGGAGGCGAGTTGAGAGGGAGAGAATAGAAAAGAAGGGCAGTTCGAAAAGAAGAAAGGAACCGGCATGGCTGGGGGGATTGGTGGGGTGGGGTTTAAGTGATACTAGGAGCAGATATAGGTTCTAAGGAATGTGAGTACAAATAGCAGAGACCCAAGGAGAATAAATATCTTCACACACACACACACACACACACACTATATATATATGGGGATAATATATTATATATATCAGTATATATACATACACACACGACATACTCATATAAAAATAATTCTCCTCCTCTTGTTGGTCATGAGCTCACGGACAATGTGAAACAACTGAAGTAAAAACCATAGAGGTAAAATACCAAGAATAAAAGCACAGTCCTTTTCAGGATTGTCTCAAGATATTGTATTTTCAACAAGATTTCACTGTCTAAAAGCTATTGAGGCTTGTCATCAGGAGGATTTGCGGACGGTGAGACATGGGTACCTGTCAACACGGGGGAGCAAGGGGTTTGGACCGGCGCGACAGTACCTGCTGCATAAGCAGGCTTGTGAGAGTGCGTGTTGAGCACAGATGGACCGTGGCCGATAATGAGTCCGACTATCAGTTGGAAGAGCGAAGGGCAGAAAGAATGAAATCGTGGTAGAAAAAAGACACGTGCCGTGTGGGCCGTACCTGTAAGCAGACGTGGGTGACCCGTGTTTATTCTTGTGTGGGGCGTTGCGGGGGGCGTGGCGAGCAACACGTGCCCAGTGGCCTCGGCGACTACGACCTGTACCATAGCTCTGCTGGGATGTAGGGTGGTAGGGGTGGTTTAGTTGGTGTGAAGTACGTCCTTGGTCAGATGGAACAGGGGGTGTTGCGCGCTGCCTAGGTCGGTGTGCAGGATTGGCGTGCGAAAATAGGTGCGTTACAACAGTGCCAGGATGGATGAGGGATAGTTGGGGGCGTGTGCAGGGTGGTTGTGTGGGTCCGACGGATTGGTGGGTTGGGCGGGTTCTTAGTGAGGGATTGAGGGATGGGTGGGGAGTCAAGTGCCAGAGTTCTTGCTGCAGCATTGCCTTTCTGTCCTGTGTTGGAGGTCACGTGAACGGTCTGGCACTTCCTCAAAAGGTCACAGAGTCTGACATACTAGTGGATCAAAAATGTCATTCGTCCTCCAGGCCCCATACCTGCTAATTTTCTGTCGTTGGCTTGATCAGGCATCCTCTTGACAGTGTCGTTATGGCTGTCTGATGTTTCAGTAGTTAGGGGCAGTGTGACGGTTGAACCGCGTTGGCTGTATGGATGTGGTTTGTCCATTCACTGAAACAACTAACGAATGGGGGTTGCTGGTGTTGAATTTGAGACGGGCGTTTTTAAACTGCAAATTTTTACACACAGAAACCATGATTAAATCCTTGTGTAGACTTAATTGGTTTAGATTCTACTTAGGTCTTATTTTTTGTTGTATACTGAGGCGGGGGGTGGGGTGTATTGGGGGGGTGTCCGGGGGGGGTCTGGGTGGAAACGGGGCGGGTTATGGCGGAAGTGTGAGAAGGAGACGGACGGGGTTGGTTCGGGGCCGGGGGGGGGGGTGCAGGGGGGGGGGGGGGTTGGGGGGTGGTGGTGGGTGGTGTTGGGGGTGGCGTACACTGGGGGGTAGGGGTGTAAGGTTTGTGGGGGGGGGGCGGGTGGTTAGTGAGGGGGGAGTGGGGGGGATGGGGGGGGGGGGGGGGGGGGGGGGGGGGGGGGGAACTAACGGGGGGGGGGGGGTGGGGGGGGAGGAGAAGTGGAGGGGGGATAAGGGGCATTCCCGGGGGCCACGAGTGTGGGTTTCGAACACAGCAACGCGCGCACATGTCCCCAGACCCAGGTCGAACGGGGGTCATTCGGTTGATGTGCGGTGGGAAAAGCACCGCAATCCCGGTCCTGGGTGGGGGGGGGTCGCTGGGGTGGAGGGTCCACGGCCACGACAAAACACTGATACTAGGGCCCCGGGTTGGGACGATGGACTCTTCTACTAGGAGGAAGCCAAATGCGGAGAAAGTCAGGAAGCCTTTTTCAACGTTCTTTCGCTTCTGGAAAACCTTCCACAACGGTGGTACCTTCACCGGGAGGCCCAGGCAGGGGAGGGTCGGGGGTTGGTAACTTCGTTAGCGGAGAGGGGAGCACGGCGCATAAGGGGCGGATTTTTCTTGCTCCGGGGGCGACATCGAAACTGTGTGTTAATGGGGGGTGTGTTGCCCAATGCGATTGATGTTACTGGATTTGATGGACGGTCTTGACTGACTGAATGATACTAACATGAATGGGTCTAGTTTGAATGAAAGATCAACTCAATGGAGAGCAAAGCGTCCCCCTTTCAATCACGCTGAAACTCAAACATATTGGACTACATATCTTTACTTTAACTGACAGAGAATTACTCGAGGTATCTACCTGAGAGCTGGCAGAAGGCCTTAACAACTATCACCATTGGCACTGGTAAGCTTCCGTGGGAACACGACATGTGTTTGCTTGTTCGTCTGTGTGCTCTACGTGCTTGTGAAGCATGCAGATACTGATTCTATCACAGCCACACCATGCTTTGAGTAAAGCAAGATTTTAGCATGCTACACATGCAGATGTCAGTTGTAAACAACGAAATTCTTCCTGCCTGACCTTGTACGGTTTTTTCTCCGTTCGTATCACTGAATAAAATCCATTTGAAACTGATTTTACATATATCACTGCACGCCAATGGATGGAAATAGTTGCACTTTCATCTTCATGGTATGCCTACTCATGACTGGGTCACACGATTTCGTAACATCGGTATGAACTGGGGGAGAAAAGAGAGGGAGGGAGAGAGAGAGAGTGCGCACACACACACACGAACACAAACCCACACACCAACATGGTGTATGCACATATGGACAAAACACACACGCACACACATTGACTGAAACCCACTCACCAACAACAGTGGTATATACACACATGGACAACACACACACACACACACACATATACATGCACACAGCGTTTAATCTTTGATCTTTTCTTTCTGAGCACACCATCGCCACACACATGACACACCAAAACTACGCATCTTTCGTGTGTGTTCACTGAAGTTGTGTGCAAACGCCTCCTCCATTGCTGGCGCGACAATGTGCACTCACGTACAAAAGTCGGAATGAAGTAGGCCTACATGAAAGCAACAAGACTAGCCAACACAGGGTCAGTCACATACATTTTTTGTTTTGTTTTTTTTCCTCTCCTCCATTCTGTGCGCACGTGTGCATGCGCGCGCACGCGCGTGTATTTGTGTGTGTGTGCGTGCGCACATGCATACGTGCACACACACGCACGAAAGTGAGAGAAAGATAAACAGACCACAGACTGACTTCAGAATTAGGTATTTACACAGCATTACTAAACTTGTGTGGACTGTGCTTCCCTATTTCTTCATGATTTAAAATCATACATAATTTTAAAACCATCACCATTTGATGGGCAAGTGTTCTTTCTGTACAGGATGGGTAAACTTTTTATCTACTCTAGGGGCCAGGTCAAAAAAACAACACAATAATGCTCAGTCCCGTATATGCTCTCCATGTGTGCTTGGGCTGAATGACGTGTGAGCTGGTAAGACCATGGAATGAGATGACATTGGCAATGGCTTGTATTTATCACCTGAACACTCTTGGAGTCACCTGCTATTTAGATGCATCTCAACAATGACCATGTCACTGAACACATTTCATATAGTGATGAGCGGTTTGTCATTAGGGCTGTTTTTAATCAACCCACCACAAAGGCAGTCACACTCCATCTTCAGAGGAGAGATGATATGAATTCTTCACACATCTTATTCCATTGTACAGAACACTGCCAATGCTGACAGAACAAAAGTGCATTCTGTGCTTCATTCCATTTCATGACTTTGTCCAGCATCAGTACATGCGTGGCTCCTATTTCATAACACCATCTATAGTTGGTTTGCATTTCTACAGTGAACTCATTGTTCAATTGCAATACAATTTCATGTTAAAAATGCCACCCACAACCTACCACACCCAGCAACAAAGAAAACAAAATTCTTTTGTTTGTTCAATAAGACAGACAAAAAAAATTTTGAGCCAAAATTAACATTCAAAACTGCCCTAAGACAATTGAGAATCTTCTATCAAAGAATGGCCTGTGATTGCATAGACTGCGTGTATATATTTGTATGCATTGTCTATGTGACTGAACATGGTGAAGACTGAGTGATATTAAGATTGGGAGACACAGAGACAAACAGACAGAGAAATGAAAGTGAAATGGGTACATTGGTGAATGATTAAGAGAATAAATTAAGATGACTTTTTAAGTGTGGAAGGATCAAAATTCATACACAGTTCCTGCACACCAACAAACAAAAAAGTTCAATTTTCATTTGGTTTTAATCACAGTAATGATTACATACAAACACAACAAAACAAATTCAACTCCTAATAATTCAAATGGAGACCACAGTGTTGCAGTCCAACAAGAATTCATGTTTGCACAGTGATCTGAAGTGAAAAAAAAATTGCAGACTGATTATCAGTTTTCATACAAACATTCTCATGTGCCAACTGATAATCAGTTTTCATATAAACATTCTCATATTTGTTCACACACATGTGTGTAAGTATTTCATATATAAACATTCTCATGTTTGTTTACGCACACACTCATGTGCGAGTATATGCATGTGCACGAGTGCACACACACACACACACACACACATTTGCTCAGGTGTTCCTGAAAACACTGGCCCATAACAGCAAAGGCCATAGTGGACAGACTCTCTCTCTCTTTTTGTCCCCAAAGTACTCTTTTCATACAGTGTCCCTTCTTCCTGGCATCTTGTAGAATGTTGTGTTTATGAACAGCAAACATCTATGGCCATGAAATTAAACCAAAGCATAAAAGGCAGAAATTTTGTAAAAGTATGGGATGGAGGAAAGGCAGTGGGGGAGTTCATCTTCCACATGTTTTGAAACCAGAGGAGGGGTGGACCACAGCACAGCCTCTTGTTCCCACAGTTCACACACCGTACTATTGTGCAACCACTCTTTCTGGTCTTCCTAAGAGTATATTTTTTGTCCATCAGATGCTTTTTGATTTCAGCTGAAACCACTAAAAAGAAGAGAAAAATCAGGGCATTTTCCGCCGAGAGCAATAGAGTTTAATACCTGATCTGAACATGGAAACAGAAGCCTGCACACACACACACGAATACACACACACACACGCTCTCTCTCATTCTAGGTGGACATAACCAGAGCATCATCCAATTCATCCACTCATAACACTGGCACAGTGACAGGCATAGCAACAGAGACAGATGAGCAGACAGAACTTCACACCAACACCTTGAATTATGTGCAGAGCTTTTTTCATGTGCCAATTCACCTCAGTAATACAAAACGAAAAGTATCTGATCCAACAAAAATAAGTGCAGTAGGCACTACAAAGCATTCATGAGAAAGAACACATCATATCTATCCGATGTCTGTTTTTTATTTTGAGTGACTGGTCACTAGAAATAGTGCAATCTTTACAAATCAAAATAACACAATGCAAACCAACATTCATATACAGAAATTTTCATGTCCTTCCTTATGATAATACCGACTATAGAGATACATATTCATGGCTTACAGAACAGACATTCACAGTTTATAATCACCATCAGAACTTAATGCACATCATTTATACCTAGTTTACTCAATTTGAAACATCATTGTAATCAAATCACCACACACACACACACACACACACACACACACACACACACATATATATATATATGTATGTATGTATGTATGAATACATAAATGAAAACAAATACGGAAAAGGCAATTAAGGAAGAGGAGGGGGCAGGGGGGAATGGGTGGAGGAAGGGGGTATTAAAAAATACAGGAAGAGGAGGGGGGAGAGAAGGGAAGCAGACATGGGGATGGCAGGAAAGGGGAATCAGGATGGGAAAGATGGAGCATGGATTGAAAGGCAACGACGTTGAAACTGTCAATAATCATAAATTTGCAAAAATGAAGAGGTGCTGTGAGGTGGTGGGGGAGGAGGGTACAATGGTGAAGGGGAAGGGAGAGAACAACGGGCTTGCATCTCACATTCCAGTGAACTCCCACACTATGTGACAATGCAGAGCTGCATCACTCAGGGATTGACAGTTTGTACTGCTATGAATTCACATGCTACATCACAACACAATACTATACTTATGGCAGGAGGTTGGTAATTCACTATGACATGGACCCACACACTGTGTTGCAAGTGTATATCAGGAAGCTGGGCTGCACACCATGTAGTAAGAGCTCACTATGTCACACCACAAAGGTGTATCAAAGGGATGGGCAGTCCACTGTCATGTCAACAATTAACCACGCACTATGACACGATCCACTCCACATGCATCTCACTCCAAACATCACTATGGACACAGTTTCCCATACAAGAGATACAATCATATGTTCAGACATGAGACCTAAGAAAGCTGAAATTGCCTTGGATGGGTCCAGCAGGTGGAATTACACAAAAGTCAAGTTGGAGTAAAATAACCCACTGTGGTGAGTTTGATTGGTGATAAAACCCCAGGATCTTTTCATTACTTACATTCAGGTCTACCATCCATAATAAAGGGCCAACAGTTTGTCTTAAACCTAACCCTGGTAGTCGCGATGTAAATTGCACCATTACATCAAGACTGGAAGGAGGGCTACCTCATCAAGCTACCCAAGAAAGGAGACCTCAGCAACTGTGCAAACTACAGAGGAATAACGCTTCTGTCAGTGCCGGGAAAGGTCTTCAACAGGATCTTCCTGGAGAGAATGAAATGTGCAGTTGACCCCCTCCTCTGTGACCAGCAGGCCGGCTTCCGCCAGAACAGATCATGCATCGACCAGATTGCCACTTGCGTATCATCATTGAGCAGTCTTTAGAGTGGACTCGTCACTGTACATCAACTTTGTTGACTATGAGAAGGCGTTTGACAGTGTCGACCGTGAAACCCTCTGGATGCTGCTACGCCATTATGGAGGAGTGCCAACTAAGCTGGTCACCTTGATCAAGAACTCCTACGAAGGAATGACTTGCAGGGTGGTCCATGGCGGACAGCTCACGGACAGCTTTCGGGGTGAGGACTGGAGTCAGACAAGGCTGCCTCCTGTCGCCTTTTCTTTTCCTCCCTGGTGATCGACTGGACCATGAAGAGGTCAACAGCACACAGAAGAAATGGAATCCAGTGGACACTATGGGACCAGCTTGATGACTTGGACTTCGCTGACGACCTAGCCCTGCTTTCCCACAGCACCAACAGATGCAGGACAAGACAACAGAGCTGGAAGCCACCTCTTCACGAGTTTGGTCTCAAGATCCATGAGGGCAAGACCAAGATCCTCAAGATCAACACGAAAAGTGAGTACCCAGTCACACTGCATGGAAGTGAGCTGGAAGAAGTGGAGGCCTTTACATATCTGGGCAGCATCACTGACAAGCAGGGTGGCACAGACACAGACATCAGAGCAAGAATCGGCAAGGCAAGGGCAGCATACTTGCAACTGAAGAACATATGGAGCTCCAAGGTGGTATCGACTCGCAAGAAGATCAGGCTGTTCAACTCCAACGTCAAGTCAGTGCTACTGTATGGAGCCGAGACATGGAGGACAACAAAGACCACCACCAGGAAAGTGCAGACTTTCATCAACAGCTGCCTGAGAAGAATCCTCCAGATCCACTGGCCCAACACCATCAGCAACTCAGACATGTGGCAGCGGACCAACCAACTGCCAACCGAAATGAGATCTGGCGCAGAAGATGTGGATGGATTGGGCACACCCTGAGGAAGCCAGCCAGTAACATCACCAGACAGGCGTTATCATGGAACCCCAGGGAAAATGGAAAAGAGGAAGGCCAAGAAGGAAGGCGACGGGACCTTGAGGCAGACAGCAAGAAGATGGGACACACCTGGAAACAACTAGAGAGGGCAGCCCAGGATCGAGGACTGTGGCAGACTGTTGGCCTACGCTTCAGGAGGAGCGACAGGCATAACTGACTGACATCATGGCCGTCATTGGTTGTCACAGCATAAGATGTGCTGCAGAGTGAGCCTAATGAACCTAGTTTCACTGATGCACACAGATATGAAACTATGGCTCAGTGAAAAACTAATTTTCATGAATGACTGAGAGAGCCCGGGAACATGGATTTTCAGCATTTTAACTTGCTTTATGGTTAGTAGCAGCTTGTAATGCATAGGGCACCTCGTCTCATCTGGCAAAACAAAAATGGCGGCTCCCAAAGGAGAACGTGATAGAATTAGAACTTGTTAGATGTTTTGCTGAATTTCTTGTGGAAAAAGCAAGATGTTATTGACATTTTTAGTGAACTGTGTGTGGTGGGTGATAGTTTTGATCTAGATCAAGCACCATGTAATCATGATTTTGAGATTGACATAGACAATGACTGGATGAGTGACAATGGTGACGAAAATCTCAAGATGCCATTCATTGGGGAAGAAAAACTCGGTGCAGCGCTTCTAGATGACCCTAAACCTTTCAAACATAAATAAGAACAGTGTGGGCTAACTATTACATTTGTTGACAGTGATCATTTTGTGTGTGTGTGTGTGTGTGTGTGTGTGTGTGTTATCAGCACATGATTTCAAAGTGAAAACTGAACTGTACCCTATTCACTTTCACCTGGATTACCTACATGGAAGACTGGTATAATCAACACTGATTTTCTATAGAAAAAAGCTGTAACTTACTTCTGGATACTGTGGAATATCATAGACTGGATTATTTGTGAGTAAGCTCGTGAGAATGACAAGCAGGATGTGTCATCTGTTTTCACCAGTTCTTTTCACATTCTGGACAGGTAAGCACCTATCCAACACTCACAAGCACTCCAGTACTGTTTTATATGATTCTTTTATTCAATTTCTAACAATTTTATTCTGCAAGTCATGTTCAAACACTAACTGTTGAAAAGTTATGCATATTATACAAACGTAACTATTCTTTTCAAACTTTCTTCTGGAAATTCACAACAAACTTCGTGTTAAATAACCAGTGTAAGGTTTTAATCTTGCTTTCACACACACACACACACACACACTGTCTCTCTCTCTAAGCAGATTCATCAAATCTCTACCATGGCCCTATGAACCTTAAAAAAAATATTTCAGGAGTAAATAGGAAATGACTAATGTTTAATGTTTCAGTCTTGACTGCATATCAAGTTGTCTGCACACTTCCGACAATGCCATTCACCCACTACTGACAGTTTATGTAGGCTTTACAGTACTATGTGTTCTTACTGTATTTATTCCTCTTCAGATGAGGTAGATTGGACAAGACTTGCTCTCCTACCAGCTGACCTAGCGCTATGGTTAACAGCACAGATTCCTGGTTTGGAGGTCGTGGGTTCGATTCCCCTCACAGCCCATTCATATTTGTGGGATTGTTCTCCTCATGATTGGCTCCTACCCACAGTTGAGTCTGCTACAGGTTCAACTGGGAGGACTGGGAATGGCACAGTCCAGTTTCATCCATTTAACAGATGTGTCACCGTGAGTGTTGTTTAGATTTCCTAACCAACATAGCAGATGCCTGTATTTCTCAGGCCTGGTTGTTACATGATACATTATGAAAGTAACCATAGAGTACAGATCTGCCATGCAGTCTCAGACTAGAATGGAGCTGAACAACATCATCTTCAGTCTGATCAGTCAGCATTTTAAAAAGTCTCAAGTTCTGTTGCTTTCCATGCCCCACTTTCATGACAACCTCAATTGTGATTTCCTCTCCATGTCTACACATTGGGTGAGTTTGTGTCAAGGTTGCTGGTATCGGCAAGTTCATGGGGACCATCACTGGATGAACATGTAGGTCCCTCACGCTGGCTCCATGTCTAAAGGATTTTTGTCCTTAGTTAGGGAGTTAGTATGTGGTGTCCTGCACACGCTGGATCCAGTGAACACCACCAAAATGAATTGGCATCAGTGCTGTGTGTCCTCCTGGTGGACTGCCTCATGAAAACTTGACACCGACTCTCCCTACTGAATGCCGGAGCTGGGGTGGCAACAGGACGACCCAGGCTGTCTGTGGATGGGGAGCGGGAATGAGCATCATGGGGTAATGCCACGGGAGTGGCTCAAAGATGAGACACACAAAAGTGTCCAAAAGAGTTCACGTTCTCCTATCCAAAAGATAGCCTTCTCTCTCTCTCTCTTCTCTGTGTGACTCTCTTTATCTCTCTCTGTGTCTCTGTGTATGTGTGTGTCTCAATCTCTGTCTGTCTGTCTGACTCTCTCTCTCCCCCCCCCCCTCTAACACTGACGTACACACACTAACAATTACAGAAATGTGCAGAGAAAAAGAGAACCAAAGCAAAAACAAACAAAAATTCGCATATTAGAAACACTCTAAAAAAATTTTTTTTTAGAACTTATGATTATCAGAAACCTCAGCTGTAAGAAAAACACGGTTATAAGAAACAATAAAAAATTCCCCTCAACTTTCTTAGTCTACTATATATCAAAGGCAGGTAAATGTTTTTTGATTTTGATTGATTAGAAATAAGCAGAATCTTTCAACAGAAAATGTAATTCTTGAAACAGTAACAATGCAAAAATATTGGAAGTTTGGCATCAACTATACACATTTGACAACCAAATGAGTCCACTGGCATGAGTTAATGCAGAGAACACAGCAAAATCAATTTTTCACCAGCACTAACCATTCTGCATGTTTTCATGATTTGCCAGTGCACAAGTCTTTCAGCACACATTATTCACTGGATAGCATCATCTTATGTTTCTACAAGGAGCTTGCTTGTGTAAGTCTTATAGCACACAACACGTGCAAATGATTTTTGTTCAATATGGATTTTGCGTCTCTTTAGGCTGCCTACCAGCTTAAAACTCTTACTGCACACATCGCATGCAAATGATTTCTGACCAGCTAGAATCATACTGTGAATTCTCTTTTACAGTATCTGCCAGTGTAAAAGTCTTACTGCACACGTCACATGAAAATAATTTGTCACCAGTATGGATCATTTTATGTTTCTTCAGGTGACTTGCTCTCTAAAATTCTTACTGCACACATCACATGTAAATAATTTCTCACCAGATCATCTTGTATTTCTTCAGGTGACTTGCCTGTGTAAAGGTCTCACAGTACACATCTCATGTTACTGGTTTCTTACATGTATGGATCATCTTGTGTGTATTAAGAGTACCTGCTTGTCTAAAAGTCTTACTGCAAACATTACATGAAATGGTTTCTGACCTGTATGGATCATCTTGTGTGTCTTCAGAGTACTTGCCTCTGTAAAAGTCTTACTGCACATATCACATGAAAATGGTTTCTGACCAGTATGGATCATCTTGTGTCTGTTCAGATTACCTGCATGTGTAAAAGTCTTACTGCAAACATCACATGAAAATGGTTTCTGACCAGTATGGATCATCTTATGTGTCTTCAGAGTATGTGCTCGTGTAAAACTCTTACCACACACATCACATGAAAATAATTTCTGACCAGTATGGACCATCTTGTGCTTCTTCAGAGTACTTGCTTGTGTAAAAGTCTTACTGCACATATCACATAAAAATGGGTCTCACCAGTATGGATCATCTTGTGTGTCTTCAGAGTATGTGCCTGTTTAAAACTCTTACTGCACACATCACATGAAAATAATTTCTCACCAGTGTGGATCATCTTGTGCACCTTCAGAGTACGTGTGCTTGTAAAACTCTTACTGCACATATCACTTGAAAATAATTTCTCACCAGTATGGATCACCTTGTTTGTCCCCAGAGCACTTGCATTTGTAAAAGTCTTAGAGGAAACATCACATGAAAATGGTTTCTGACCAGTATGGATCATCTTGTGTGTCTTCAGAGTGTGTGCATGTGTAAAACTCTTACTGCACACATCACATGAGAATAATTTCTCACCAGTATGTATCAGCATGTGTTTTTTTCAGAGTACTTGCCTGTGTAAAAGTCTTACTGCACATATCACATAAAAATGGTTTCTCACCAGTATGGATCATCTTGTGTGTCTTAAGATTACCTGCCTGTGTAAAACTCTTACCACACACATCACATGAAAATAATTTCTCACCAGTATGGATCATCTTGTGTGTCTTCAAAGTATGTGCGCATGTAAAACTCTTACTGCACACATCACAAGAAAAAAATTTCTCTCCAGTATGGATCATCTTGTGTGCCTTCAGACTACTTCTCCATGTAAATCTCCTACTGCACACATCACATGCAAATGATTTCTGACCTGTATGTATCATCTTGTGTGTCTTCAGAGTACCTGCCTGTGTAAAAGTCTTACTGCACATATCACATGAAAATGGTTTCTGACCAGTATGGATCATCTTGTGTGTCTTAAGATTCCTTGCACTTGTAAAAGTCTTACTGCAAACATCACATGAAAATAGTTTCTGATCACTATGGATCATCTTGTGTGTCTTCAGATTACATGCATGTGTAAACATCTTACTGCAAACATCACATGAAAATGGTTTCTGATCAGTATGGTTCATCTTGTGCATCTTCAGATTACCTGCATGTGTAAAAGTCTTACTACATTCATCACATGAAATTTTCTGATCAGTAAGGATCATCTTGTGTGTGTCTTTAGGTTACATGCCCGAGTAAAAGTCTTACTGCAAACATCACACGACAGTTTCTCACCAGTATGGAGTAATCTGTGTTTCTTCAAATAATATGGCCATAAAAATGTCTTATTGCACACATTACATGAAAATGATTTCTGACCTCTATGGATCATCTTGTGTGTCTTCAGATAACCAGCCTGTGTAAAAGATCTACTGCACATATCACAAGTGAACAGTTTTTTTCTTTCTTGGTTTCACCTTCACCTTTCCTCCTGATGTCACAGTTGTACTGAACACACCAAACCACTGGTTTCTGAGCTGACCCTGATGCTTGACAAGTGGAAAACACAGGTTTGTCATCTTCCTGTATAAACAGAAATATTACTTCATTATCAGTGTCATATTCATCTTGCATCACTACCATCAACATACTGACCACATCGTAAACATCACTCATGTCCTTTTATCAGGCAGTCTTGTCAAAAATCAACAGGGTAACACAAAATGAAAATGAAAAGAAAAGCAAGCCAGTATCTTTCACCGCGTTGATGTGAATGGATCAAAGCTTCAAAGATATCTGTAAAACTGACAAATCGGTTAAATGAGCTGCTAGTTTAAGCTCTCATCGAGTAATACTGTTCAAAACCCAGCTGATTTCAGGTGAAAGAAGGGAAAGGGGGAAGGGAAGGGTGGCGGACAGGAAAAGGTAGAGGAGGAGGAAGGAGGAGAGGAGGCATAGAGGAGAGCTCCCCTTTTCCCCCCTCCCCATCCCTTGCCCTCAGCAGAAGCTGATTTCCTTGATTTTTAAACCCATTTTGGTCACCTCCTGCACAGAGAAAAAAAAACCCTTACCTGTAGCATACTTTCCCCAGGCCAAATGGCCAGTATTACTGTCAAACAGACAAAAATAATATTCACCACAGGCATCATGCATAGAAAAGTATTAACTTTATTTGGCGATCTCAGGAAAGTTAAGGACTAAAGTGTCTAACCTACAGACACAGTGACAAATATTCCTGTGATCTTGGAACACAAATGGGAGAGATGGAGAGATTTTGAGAAGGGGGGATAAGAGAGGAAGGCAATTGATTTCTGCAGCATTATGAACAAAAATAACTTTCCCACTTATAACTCACTGAAATAGTTTCATAGTACTTACTCAAATTTTCCAGGACCCAAAATATTGTTGCTGCATTTAGTTATGGTGCAAACAAAGTCGCATAAACATCATTGTTATGCTCCTTCCCTCATACCTTCACACACACACACACACACACACACACACACACACACACACACACACACACACACACACACACCACTGCCCTAGTTCCCTATTTTTTTCCCAACTCATATGAACTGAGAAAAACAATCTTTGAAAAAGGTATGGAATTTTTAATCTGTTTTAAAATTTTTTTTATCATTCTCTGGCTAATGAAGATGGAATCAGAGTTTCTTTTTTTTCTTTCAATCACTCTGCTGGTGACTGTTTTTGAATGAACAGTGCAGGTATTGGTGCCAGCCACACTCACTTAGGACAAACAGGATATTCGCTGCCATCACTGTCAGCTTCATTCAGCCATTGCCATCACAATTTGTTCCTGATCTGGTCCTCCATGGTTGTGACCACATCATCTTTATCAAAGAAAGCCCTGATTCTTACACTGTCATAGCACCTCACAAAAGTTTACTTTCAGAAAGGCCCTGCAGAAAGACTACACATGCTGGAAATCCACTTATTACTTCAGAAAACTCGGGGGGGGGGGGGGGGGGGGGGGGGGGGGTGGGGGGGGGGGGGGGGGGGGTGGGGGGGGGGGGGGGGGGGGGGTGGGGGGGGGGGTGGGGGGGGGGTGGGGGGGGGTGGGGGGGGGGGGGGGGGGGGGGGGGGGGGTGGGGGGGGGGGGGGGGGGGGGGGGGGGGGGGGGGGGGGGGGGGGGTGGTGTGGGGGGGGGGGGGGGGGGGGGGGGGGGGGGGGTGGGGGGGGGGGGGGGGGGGGGGGGGGGGGGGGGGGGGGGGGGGGGGGTGGGGGGGGGGGGGGGGGGAGGTGGGGTGGTGGGGGGGGGGGGGGGGGGGGGGGGTGGGGGGGGTGTGGGGGGGGGGGGGGGGGGGGGGGGGGGTGGGGGGGGGGGGGGGGGGGGGGGGGGGGTGGGTGTGGGGGGGGGGGGGTGGGGGGGGGGGGGGGGGGGGTGGGGGGGGAGGGGGGGGGGGGGGGGGGGGGGGGGGGGGGGGGGGGGGGGGGGGGGGGGGGGGGGGGGGGGGGGGGGGGGGGGTGGGGGGGGGGGGGGGGGGGGGGGGGGGGGGGGGGGGTTGGGGGGGGGGGGGGGGGGGGGGGGGGGGGGGGGGGGGGGGGGGGGGGGGGGGGGGGGGGGGGGGGGGGGGGTGGGGGGGGGGGGGGGGGGGGGGGGGGGGGGGGGGGGGGGGGGGGGGGGGTGGGGGGGGGGGGGGGGGGGGGGGGGGGGGGGGGGGGTGGGGGGGGGGGGGGGGGGGGGCAGGGGGGGGGGGGGGGGGGGGGGGTGGGGGGGGGGGGGGGGGGGGGGGGGGGGGGGGGGGGGGGGGGGGGGGGGGGGGGGGGGGGGGGGGGGGGGGGGGGGGGGGGGGGGGGGGGGGGGGGGGGGGGGGGGGGGGGGGGGGGGGGGGGGGGGGGGGGGGGGGGGGGGGGGGGGGGGGGGGGGGGGGGGGGGGGGGGGGGGGGGGGGGGGGGGGGGGGGGGGGGGGGGGGGGGGGGGGGGGGGGGGGGGGGGGGGGTGGGGGGGGGGGGGGCGGGGGGGGGGGGGGGGGGGGGGGGGGGGGGGGGGGGGGGGGGGGGGGGGGGGTGGGGGGGGGGGGGGGGGGGGGGGGGGGGGGGGGGGGGGGGGAGGGGGGGGGGGGGGGTAGGGTAAAGAGAGGGGAAGCGTGTGGAAAAAAAAGGAAAGCAATATTTGGCGGGTGGTGTGGGAGGGGGGGGGGGGGGGGGGTGGGAGGGGTGGGGTCGTGGGGGGGGGGGATGGGGGGGGGTGGTGAGGTGGGGGGGGGGGGGTGGGGGTGGGGGGGGGGGGGTGGGCTGGGGGGGGTTGTGGGTGTGGGGGGGGGGGTGGGGGGGGGGGTTGGGGGTGGGGGGGGGGGGGGGGGGGGGGGCGCGCGGAGGGTAGGGGCACACCCACTGTGCTCTTTTTTCCATGGTTTAGGTTTCAACTTTTTTTTTTTTTTTGGTTGGTTACTGAATCACCGGCTGTCAGAGCAGGCTAATACTTAGGTTTGAGAGGTCAGGGGGTTTACTATCTGTGCTCTTGAGATGACTGAATAGGCGAAATTCCCGACAAATTCTTTTAATACCAAACTCGACTAGGTTTATTTTCCTGTAGATAATGTAGATACGGCATGAAAGCTTGTACACAAGTGGTCAGGCGATATTCAAACAATGACACACACACACACAATTGTGCAAAAATGACGTCATCACTTTCTGGGAAATTAATTTTCCCTAGTTAACTAGTACACAAGTTTGATACATGCCTCTGCTTGGACTACAGCAACAAAAATGTGACATACCACTGCAGGTCCCTTATTCCGCCCTATGACATCCTGCTAATGTTTGATGTGACTGGTTACATTGTTGATCCGGACCTCACTGATGAATTTATGATTGTGACCCGATTCATAATTGATTGACTGCACCACCTGGTAGTCTTTGGATGACATTTGGCGCATGTGATCACTGTGTTCAGATCTTTACATTATGAACATCACAGCTGTGTTTGATGTGACTGGTACATTGTTGATGACATCACTGCCTGATGTATGATGTGACTGGGGTCAGTCTTGATGACATCACGCCTGATTGCTTGATGTGAGGTTCAGTGTTTATGACATCACTGCTGATGTAGATTGTGACCGTACATGTTGATGACATTAACATCTGTGTATGTTTGATGGATTGGTTCAGTTATGACCATCACGTGAGCCTTAGCTGACATGGTACCTTTTTGATAACATCACTAACAGGTTCACCTGGTTCTCTCAACATCAGTGTTATGGTGGGTATTATGTGTTACAAGGCATGAAACTCGATGGTGGTAAAAACCCAATCACAGTACCCTCACCCTTCACACATCTTATGGCTTCATTGCAAGGTTTTAATTTCATGGTGTTTCAAATTATCTGCAATCCAAGAATCTGCCAGACAGAGGAGCTGTTGGCACACCACAAATGCAAGATTGAAGGACTGTCTGTGTCTGCCTCCTTTTTTTCCTGGTGTCTGCTATCTGGAACTGGTTGAAGGAGATCCCGTCTTCATATCAGGATCAAAACTGGTTTTCAGCTTTAATACCTTGTCCATAATCTGTCTGTCTGTCTGGTTTCAGACTTGGTGGAGAGGTAAGCTGATGGATTATGACATGTCAGGTTGTTTCTCATGAAGTGTCTTGGCAGTGATTCTCAAGAATTCATTTTCAGACCAGTCATAGATGGAGTCTGATAAACAGACAGAGAATTGATTAATCTGTGGCAATAACATTAAACTGTACTTTTTCCTGAATCCAAAATTATAATCACTATATCATTCATAAACATCCTTATCCAAATCATTGTAAACAAAGAGAAAAGAGAAAACCAAGAAAAAAAAGAAGAAAAACAATATGGATGTAGGATGATGACCTCTGCAATATTGATATTGTGGGGGTAAAAGAGACAAAGAAATCCACCAAATCACCAAATCATCATGCATGTGCTTCAAGCCCTGCCAACCACAAAAAACAAAAGCCACATCAGGGCTGAAAACACCATAGAAAACAGAACAAAGTGACAGAATTGAAATGCAAAAGTTGACATTCAGTACATTTATTTCTTTACAAATGACCCACAAAAAGAGAGTCCCTGTCATACTAAGTAAGATTAAATTTTCCTTTAAGACACTGATTTCTATTATAAAATCAAAAAAGTCAAAAGCAAATCCTGGGCAAACATCCCGGAACAAGGTCTTCAATGAGTTTGTGCGGCGGTTAAAGTGTTGATGTGTCTGACATCATGTAGCTCTCCTACATTCAATTAGAAATGTGTCTAATGGCGGATTCAAGACCATTCCATTATATGGAATGCAACGTGGAGCTTCTTCACTCTATAAAAGATGCAAATGAGGGGTTTAATTTCTTCATTATGGGCATTCCTTGCCCAAATGCCAACCGTGATTGGGACCAACCAAGCAAGAACAAAGAAAATCATGACCTTCCACTTTCAAAGGTCAAAGAGTAATAAGTTTCAAAAAAAAAAAAGTTTAACTGAAGTTCAGGATGATGGAGGTTACGGCCCGGCCTACCTGTGTCTCCAAAACCAACAGCAAAGCAGGAACCAGCTTTAAATCAAAAGTTCATTCTTTCACTTACAGAATGAAAAGATTTATCTTCAGTGCTACAATCAAAACTGTGTACTTCTCTGCAAGCTAAAACCAAAAAAATCTGATGGAATATGCTTTTGATTTCCCCTAATTTGAGAAGGAACACTTGGGCAAGAATAACCCATCCAAAAATAATTTTTCATAAAAGAATGGGAAAATGTTGGTGTAACACAGATCAACAACAAACAATGCCCTGTATGGCCCCTGAGGACTGGGTGAGTTTTTTTTTACAAAAAGAAGCCAAGATCGAAACTGATTTCTGGTCGTCTGTAAGAAGGTCCATGGAGGCTTCTGTGGAAATGGAAACAGAAGTCAGACACACTCCTAGATCAAGACATGCATTCTGCTCATGCATTAGGCTGCATGCAAAGTCCAAACAGAGGAGGAACAACAAAAGAAGGGATTTTCCTTTTTCCCCTCCTTCCCCCCCCCTTCCCTCCTTTCCTTTTTTCTTCAAATTTACTTTGAAACTGAAGATGAAGAGGAAAAACACAGTCATAAGCAGGGTTTTTCCCAATTCAAGAGAGCAATCTGAGTAGTAGTAAAGCAAGGACAGTTTTCAGTCTAGAGACCAAGCCCTCTGCAGGCTGTGTACACTGGAGTTGTGTGTGGAATGCATCAAGGCAGAGATGAAGCCCTTGATAATGGGATCCCAGAGTCTCAGGTAATAGGGTCTCACAGAGTTGTACACAACACAGCCATAGTCCATTTAGAATGGACCAAGGCTATGTAGAAGTGCAAGCAAGTTTTTCCTTTCAGCGCTCCCACCATGTGTGCTATGACCTTCAGAAACGTTTCCAGAGCTTGCTGGCAAGCAGGCTTTCGTATGTTTAAATGGTTGACTGTGAAAAATGAGGCTTTGATCAAAGATAACTCCCAGAAATCTGGCCTCCTTTACAGCCAGCTAAAATTTTGGAAGATTTCCCTGTTTTGGATTTCAGGATCAGCAAAAAAACTGGCGAAAGAAATGAAAGGTGAATGCACTGGGTCCTTAAAAGCTGAAAAAAAGGTAAAGCCATTCCCCATTCCTCCCCCCTTTCACTTTCCAGACAATATTCATCCTAAAAACAAAGCTGGAGCCTGTCTTCCTGAACACCTCAGTGTGGTGCAAGCTTCCAGTTGCAAAGAGGGCCAAAATCATCTGCAAAACAATGAGCAGTCCAGAATTCGTGCTGAGAAATGAATTAACGTTGCTGTTTGATTTTTTATTGCTAAAGAGGGCAGGCAGAAGGCAGGATGTTCCCTGTAGAACACCTAAATCCTATTCATGAACATGAGAGAAAGTGACGAAAAGTTGAAAGTGTCATTTTCTGCCAAAAATAGTTTAATATCAAATATGGAAAAATGACCCCCAAAGCAAAGAAAAACCACAAAAAAACAAAAAACACAACAACAACAACAAATAAAATAAAAACAAAAAGAAAAAAACAAGAACAACAAAAAAAAAAACAACACACCAAAAACTCATAACAACAAAAACAATACCAGTTAATGATGATGATGGTATAATAATAAGGATAACAATTACAATGAAAATGATAATGATAAATCAGATCCTACAGTAGTATTTCTTTGAGTTTCATTTATTCTGATGGTCTGAAACTAGTGAAAGCACTTCACAATGACCAGGGCCAAAACCTTGTATATGTGAACTCAGACACAAAACACAATTTACATGGATGTCTCTTGCACCCAACCCTCCCCACTCCCAGCTCCATATCACCTTTCCTCCACGCACAGATACTACACATCATCTCTATACCGCCCCTCACCTAGTCATAACCACCCAGGCAAAGTGCCAGGTTAACCCACCTCTAAACTCAACTTTTACCTATAATTTGGCACAGTAAGAACAGGCAGAGCTTGCCACAGATATCAAGTTTGAGTTAAAGGTGTGAGGGCATGTGTGGAGGGCATGTGTTTGTGGGTGTGTGTGTTGTGTGTGTGTGTGTGATGTGTGTGTGTGTGTGTGTGTGGTGTGTAATTGTGTAGTAAAATTGCAGATTGCCACAGATAACAAGTTTTGAGGTAAAAGGTGTGAGAATGCTTGTATGTGTGTTTGTGTGTGTGTGTGTGTGTGTGTGTGTTGTGTGTGTGTGACTTGTGTTGTGTGTGGTAGGGACAGATAGAGAGAGAGAGAGAGAGAGAGAGTAGAGTGTGGTGTGTGTGTGTTGTGTGTGTGGTGTGTGATTGTGGTAACTGTGTATGTGCACTCGTCTAAGGTATCAATAACAGGTGCATTGTGTGTGTGTGTGTGTGTGTGTGTGTGTGTGTGTGTGTGTGTGTGTGTGTGGTGGTGTGTGAGGTGTGTGCTGGTGAGTGTCTGCCCATGATTATTATGCACTTTTTAGATAATTAGAATAAAAAAACAAATTTTTCTGTTAAAATCATAAAAAGCAATATATCATATGTGTTAGGTAGTTGAAAATAAAGAAAATAGTGTCACCCTGAAAATAGATGATACAGATTAAAGATCATGCTAACCAACAACAGTTGAAAAATTTTACCTTAGGGTCACTGCCTGCATAAAAAAATACAAAATGGCATTTTGCATTTACATGAAGAGGACACATTCTGACAACAAGCAAACCATTTTTGTTTCCATTATATGTTTTTTTAAACCCAGTCTAAAACAACCATGGAATGGAATGATAAGATTTTTTGTGTCTTTTTTTGATTAAAAGAATGAATCAGTCTGCATTTTGTTTAACTAAACAAGTCTACAAAAAACTTAACAGACATATCTTCAATTTA
This sequence comes from Conus betulinus, assembly GCA_016801955.1. Lineage (NCBI taxonomy): Eukaryota > Metazoa > Mollusca > Gastropoda > Neogastropoda > Conidae > Conus > Conus betulinus. The sequence goes on from JADBJO010009219.1 coordinate 26,309, forward strand.
AGACATAAGAGCAAGCTTCGTTTTAATAATTCAATATTTCTTGTAGTCATTGCAACACCAAGCTGCTCTGTAAATTGCTGGAATAGTGTTCTGTACTTATCTTGGAATTTATTAGTTTACTACACACACACACACACACACACACACACACACACACACACATTCTATCTATCTAACTATCTATATATATAAACATTTCAGACAGATCTGAAAGTCGTGTGAAATATGGGTTTTATTGTTAAAATTTTACAATGCAAAAGTGAAAACAAAGGAGTGCTAAAATCTGGTCTGTTAGTCTAGTTGCAGTAGGGCTTAGTTGCTTCTCTTTCCTTTTTTCTGTATTCTAAATAAATATGAAAGCAAACACTAATAAGAATTAAAATACAGTATAATCCATATCAAATAAAGAAATATTCAAAATGTACTTGCCTCTTTTTTACCAAACTTACAACAGCAATCAAATACAACTGTTTGACAATCATTTTGTGAAATTATATCTCAATTTTTGAAACCTCATCTGTGATTTCACCAACTCAAACAAAATAATAATTTGGTTTTATCAAATGCACTACAGACAATTGCAGACATTTTCTCAAATTCCAAATTTCCAAATCTGATGGTCTGTCAAACACAAAGATCTCGGTCTTTTTTCTTTCAATCTTTGCTAATTTTTCTCTTATCGGCCGGTCTGCAATTTTTTCACAAACAGATCACTGCCAGCTTTTATTACAAACTTCAAAACCACAAAGCGACTAGAGGTTGACAACTTGGCCGAAAGTCCTTCCCCGAAATGAAACAAAAAGTCATGACAAAACAGCTCCAAGACTACTGACTTTCCCAATAGTACAATAAAGTAATCCGTTCATTTGTTGTGAATGGCACACAGATTCCAGCTGATGGCTGAAGTATGTGATGCCTACATGACTTGTGCTCAATTCAGTTTCAGTGGTTTATTTTATGTCTTTTTCATCGCCAGATGATATATGACTTTGCCTCTGATCTGATTGTAAAAAAGGGAACTCAGGCTTTACGTTTCCGCAATGGAATCCAAATATTCAAGCTCCCTACATGGGATTGACATATACTGTATTATTCTACCTCTTACAGTACCACCGACAAGTATCCTGTTCTGTCAAATGTGGATTATAACTTCAAGTTATAAAATATTACTGAATATACAATGTACAGCCACAAACAAAAAAAACATTTAAACAAAACACCACAAAACTCTGAAGACAGACATGGTGGATAACCAACCTACAATGTACAAGATACAGGAACACATAAAAGTTAAAACACTACTAAATCTGCGATGTAAAACACAATGTACAAATTACAATTGTGGATAAGTGAAATTATAACAAGTATAAAAGAAGAAAACTTACTTACAATTTTTTCAGCCATTCTAAGAGAAAAATAACTCTTGAAGAACGAATGACGTCAAACCCTCTCTAATTATAAGATCAGATTGTAGTTTTCAGAAATAAAATATGTTTCCATGTAAGATAGGTAAATATAAGTTGCATCGAAGCAAGTGAAGATTTAAAGTTGTTTTTTATTTTGAACATAAATCATACATTTATCGAAAAAAGAGATAAATGTTTGGGAATAATAATTTTGTTTCGCTACAGTTTGCTAAGGTTTAGTTGCTAGATGATTTATTTGTTTTACATTTTGTTTTAGTAACGAAGGATAGCAAATCAAAAAAAAAAACTTGATTAAGTTCTTTGTTAATAGTTGTTTTGTTAGAATTAGATTATTATACTGAGTTTATCATATATTTGTTATTTTTTTAGACTATTATTTTTTTTGCTTCGATGTTATGTTGTCAGAATGATTGTTCTGTTTGTATTGTTGATCGTTAGATCTACTGATGACGAACATGTATAAAAAGAGAGAGTGTGTGTGTGTATGTGGAATGACTTGCTGACAATGGCTTGCTGACAAGAATTCCTTGCTGAAATGCCAATTCTGCCCATAAAAGGGAAGAGCTACATCAACTCTGGGCTAGTCTGGTCTCAAGATTGTTTGCCTGGCTGACCTGAGCGCTGGCTGCTTGCTGTCTCTGCTACCTCTTATGATCCGCAATACCCAGCAGATTTTCTCTGCATGAAAGATCTGTGCAAAGTGGCAGGCACAAAGATGAGATGAACATTCTGCCCATATAGATTGAAACTGAAATCCTTTGGTTCAACTGAGATCCTGCCTATGCCCTACGACCACTTTGCCACACAATCAAGAAAATAGCTACCACCACCAAACCCTGAAGTTGGCTGAAGTCAGGCATAGAATGTGAAGCTGGAGAAACCACATTCTGCTGACAGTATCACGTCTGTTTAAAAAAAAAAAAAAAAGCAACAACAACAACAAAAAAGCTGATTTTTGAAATAGATCTGATACTTACCCAACAACAGCAGCAGCAGCATTATACACCTGTGAGTATGGTGGAGATGGATATATACAGGGTAATTGATGACAATGATAAATTCAAACTTACGATGGTGGACATGGAAAGTGTGTGAATTGCTTAATAGCATTTTTTTTCTTTCCTCTAGGACCTGGAGTCATGCCACAGATACTAAAGAGGTGGTTTCGGGGTGAAGGTAAATACCTGTAATCTTGTGCACTGTTTGCTCTGATATCCTGTCATTGATTAAACAATGCATACAGGAAACTTCCACATGATCCACAGGAGGAAATAGCGGCACTGACCTGATGGTGGTTCTAGTTCTTCAGCGACATCGATTTCATCTTCACCTCTGACATCACCAGATGATCAGGAAATGCCATGGGGTAACAGAGTCTGTAGACACAGTTATACTTTTGTATACAAATGACACCTTCTTCAGCAGCGCGTTTTTTTTTTTGTTTGTTTTTTTTGTTTTTTTTACACACACACACACACATACACACAAACACATACACAACACATGATCTATTTCCTCTCTCTCTCTCTCAAACATGCACACACTTGAACTTGGAATTTACTCCTTTCACCCTTTTCTTAATCTCTCTGTACTTACATTGTCCTCCAAAAATATTCTTCTTGCTATTGATAGGTCTAGTTGTATTCTCTAGAGTAAAAATCTGGTTACACTGGGCTGATTCTGTCACGTACTTACCCCAAACTTCAAATTCAATAAAAACTGGCTTAGATTATCATCAATCATAGAAAAAAAAAATATTACGCATACATAGTAATTACTATTTTGCAAATGACATGCATGCACTGATGCAGTTCCTTGATTCTATTCCTAGTCATAGAAGCAACAATGAAACTGACAGATGACAAGATGAAGGCACTCTTTGCTAAAAATATTCACATGAAATGGAAGAAATAAAGGATTTAACTGACCCTCCTCCCACCCCATCCCCCTTCCCAATGATGGGGAAGCACAACTTCAACTGGCCAGATTATTTTCAGTTCAATGATCCCGTGTGCAGTGATCACTTGGAGGGATGTCTGTATCTGATTCATGCAACCACCCACTGTCACTTTTCTTTGGTTTACTGACCTTTAACAAATGCTGAACATTACCAAATGTGTCGGGCAGGACTGCGAAAGGCTTCTTTTCTAATGTAAGGCTGATAAATGTTAATAGTTGTACATACTATAATGTAGTTGTACAACTTCCCAGTTCATCGCAACATGTGTTCAGCAAAAAGCCAGGAGCCCAACTTCAACTTCTGCTTGGTTCTCATCCACTGGCGCTCAACAGACAAGATAGAACTTTAGAAGACTTTCAACTATACCTTTTTTTGTACATCGAGAAGTTAACAGAAAAATCCAGAAGGAAATACAAACTTACATGATCCCCTTCCCTCTCTCTTTGTTTTCGCGGTCGTAACTCTTACCGGAAGACACTGATATGTTCTACAGAAAGATGTACAAAGAACAAAAAAGCATGTCTCTGCTTTGTCCTACCCTTTTATTGGGGTCTAAAGAGAATGTTTTCCCACAAATCAAAAATATGTGTCAATGTTTGTTATGAACATCCAATCAGGCATCTGTGAAGCAGGATACTCTTACAGGAGGTCTTTAAATGAGATGAAATTGTCAAAAGTTGCATGTCGCCAAAGAGAGTTTAGTTTGTTTCAAATACGTCTATGATGCTCGGTCAATCTACCTAAAGGTGTCTTTTGCCTCAAATAAGCTTTGGTGGCTTGTAGTTTTCACAAGTAAATTTGATGTTGACATTCAGATTTATACAGAAGCACACAAATTTTTTACACCAATGTCGTCAAAACATTGTAATCTACGTTACTAAATGGCAATGGGTTTAAAGACTTAAAAGAAACCTTTAAACCAGACCCCAGTATTTATTCTAAAACCAGAAGGAAACAAAAATCATACTTTAAAAACTTCCAATAAAGTATAAACTTGAGCAAAATTTGACATCATCAAGATTTTTTTTTTTTTTTCAGAGTTGGCAATAAGCATGTAATCTACGTGACTTCGTTTCTACCAAACTGGCTAATGCTACCTGTCTGAAGAAAATATATGAGAAACACAAGCCTAAGGGAAGATAATTACACTTAAACTTGTAGGGAAACTCCTTCCAGTTTTTTTCGTCAGACTGGGACAGAAATGTACGTTATGTAAGCAACGTTACTGCAGAAACGGTCACTTGTTTTGTTCCGTGTCAAGTTTTAACGTTTTTTTTTTTTTTTTTGCACTACCCCGCTCTATTAAAGCATCATAACTGCTTCCCTGGTTTTGCCATTTGCATTCCAGATTTGGGATGTGAAACAGTGGAGCCATGAATAATTGACTGATATGCTGGTAAAGTGAGCTTGGTTTCCAAGTTCAAAACAGAGGTGGGTACCTTCATAGTAATTATGATTTTTAGATACATTGTTAGAGCATGAACATGGTTAAACACAAAATCTGGGTGTGATGTATCTCAGGTATTTTCTTTTTAATGCATAATGTAGCAATGTCAGTTGTAACGCAGCTTACATACCTTCATTAGACTTGTCTCTTTTCTCAAAAAGTGTCTTGTTGCAAAAGCCGTGTCAGAAAGCCAGCAAGTATAATGTTTTCTGAATCTATAAAAAGCCGTCATGACGTCTGTTGCCTCGATGGTCACGTGTGCAGCTTAACAGCTGCACTATGATGGAAGAAAGTGATGGTAATGGAGATTACATTCCTTGGGAAGCCATATCATCAATATCTTTTTTCTACACATGAAAGAATAGAAAGTTGGAACTTTAGACATTAGAACAGGCAGAACAAGTATTATCAAATACAAACAATGACTTCAGGTGAGATGTCAAAAGCAAAAAGAAAGCGAATGTATGAGGGTTAATTGATAACATAGATTACAAGGTAACGTAGCTTACAAAACTAAATTTGTGATTTATTGGACTCCCAACAGGAGTAATTATACAATCAGAATGGAGAGAAAATTTCTCTGTGTTTCTGTTTGTCTGTGTGTCTGTCTGTCATTCTGTCTGTGTATATATAGATATGCGCACACACATTGAAAGCAAAAAAAATTGGGTGTATCTCGTATAATACTAAACCAAAATGGAAGCGATTTCAGACGAGATGGGCCATAATACTGGAAGTGTGTTCACCTTTCTGAAGAGTCTTTTCCATGTGATCCAGAAAATAGTTCCTGACCTCGAGTTCATTCACTATTGGACAGACAGCCCAACCTCCCAGTACAGGAACAGATTTATGTTCTATGTCATTTCTGATCACGCAAACTTATTTGGCATCAAGGCATGTTGGAACTTCTTCGAAAGTGGCCATGGAAAAGGGCCCTGTGATGGCCTTGGTAGGGTGGCAAAGAGGATAGCTGACCTACCATCCCACCAAAGCAGGACAATCCAGGATGCTGAAGACTTCTTCAAATGGGGAAAGGAGACCTCAAAAACGGTTCGCCACATCTTCGTCAGTGAGGAAGATGTGAGCAGAGAAAAACAGATCTTAGAAACCCTGACCAAAGACACAGTCCCATGCAAAGGGACTATGAAAGTACACTCTGTTTACACAGTAGAGAGAACATCATCATGACCAGATCAACCTCTTGCTATCTCAGTCAATGTCACTGGACTCAATGCACCATGTGGAAGAAAATATCCAAGCTCAGTCAGTCAAAACACCTCTATCGACTGCAATGGAAACACAAGACCATACTCCTGTGCCGCATTGTGATCCCACAGGACTGTCGACCTCAACTGTGGAGGAACATCGACTAAAGCCCAAAGGCCCAGCACTACCTGATTCCGAAATCCTGTATGCTCATCCTGACAAAGGTGACTTTGTTGCAGCAGTGCATCAGAAGCAGTGGTACATCGGTAAAGTCAAGGACATTGATGAGGAAGAAGGAGAGTGCTATACTGAGTTCATGAAAAAGGAGTAAAAAAGTTGATAACTCCTACAAGAGGCCACATCACCAAGATGAATTGTGGGTGTCCTTTGATGACATCATCTGCATTATACAAGAACCAAAAGCACAGGTCGATTTGGGCGGACATTTCAGCTTCAGGAAGATCTGCATCTGATCAGGATTTGTTTGAAAAAGTGCAGTGACCTGGCTGTTTTTCCCATCATTTGGATGGCTAGGATTAAGTAGCATCTTGCAGTCACATTTTTCTTTGTCTGTGTCCAATACATACTGAATCACCACTTAAAACAGTTTCCGTAACATGTGTTATCATAAAAGGCTTTTTTTTTTTTACATTAAAGTGTTTTAAGTTTCTTTTACAAACAGGAAAGTATCAGACTTCTGAGACTAACCAGAAGTAATCTACGTGATCAGAAGTAACCTACGTTTCCTTTGTTGAAATCATCAGCTATGAATCTGAAAAATAATACTAAGGTTCATAATCTTTCATTTTGTTTCGTTTCATTCGGTTGGTTAGGTCTTTTGGACATTTCTGCAAATGTATAAAAACTGTAATCTACATTACAAGAACTTGTAATCTGCGCTCTAATTATTTTTTAGTTTAAAAATAATTTTCACCTACTTATTTTCACAGTTCAGTGAAATTTAGTGAAAGGAATGATTAAGTTTCACTTTTTCATTATACATTTTTGTCTTTCCTATTGTTATGCTAAATAAGAGATTTTGTTTGAGGAGTTGGTGGATGAAAAAAGCCACCTTTAAAAAAAAAAATTTTTTTTTTTTTTTTTGCTGTTGAATTCCTATAAAGTATGAGGAGTTTGCTTAGAGAATGCAAACAGGCGTAGTATGCTATGAAATGATATTCATTTCTGGAGTTGAAAATGTAAAGTATTGGTGGATTTTGTTTCCTGTTTTGCGTTCATTGAATTTTGAAGCTAGCAATGTGGGCATAACGTAAATTACAACATTCATTTCAGGCCATTGTGTTCAATGAAGAATTGCAACAAAACTGTTTGAGGCTGCGATTTTTTTTTTTTTTTATTATCCAAATATTGCAAAGGGTTGTTCTGTGAAACTAATAAAAATCTGTGCTAAAATCGATTTGTTTCCTTTTATGATATTTTGGATTCTGATTTGTACATCTTTCTGTAGAACGACTGATTAAACCAGCAGGTCCCCTGTGACAATTTCGTCCAAATCCAGACAAAGTCTGTATTTTACAAGCTATTTCGGCCAGCAGACACAGCCAGCCAGCCTACTTTTCAAAGCTCTGATACAAGTGACCAACTTTTATGTTATCGAATTGCGTTTAGTACTCTGATTCACTCACAATGACTTCGTTCAGCTCTGTGTTGGAAACCTCGGTCCTTCGCACATCCTTCGAGTTGTCTGCCCAGGCGAGCAAAGTTGACTTTTGCGCGAAAGGTGGTCAGGGGAGTTAACCCTATTGTTGGAACAGCTATAGTATAGTATAGTATAGTATAGTATAGTATAGTATAGTATAGTATAGTATAGTATAGTATAGTATAAGAGCGATTGGGGCTCTACTTTTAAAGAGTCTATTCGTCTATCTAATTCTAACTTTGATTTTTAGCATTGCGTGCAAGCTCATTTTTTCAGGAGTTATTCTTGGCAAGTAGGGTTATACAATGATGGTAGATTCTTCCAATGTTCATCTAGTCTTCTCTCAAAAGCATCCACTGATGGTGCAGGAACCACTGACTCTGGGGCATCTCCCTTTCTTTTAGCTGTGTAGGGTCTTCTTCTTCTTCTTCTTCTTCTGTAAAGTCTCCACAATCAACAGGTCGATTATTATGAGACCGTGAAACAGGGGATCTGCTAAAAAAAAAAAAACAACAACAACAACAAAAACAAAACAAACAAACAAACAAACAACAAACAACAACAACAACAAAAAACCTATTCTGCTTCCTATTTCTTTATCGAGATTACTCACATTCATACCACAAAGTAACACCCCACCCCTACCTTACCTACTCACTAGCCTAGACAAGAAGAAGAAGAAAAAGAAGAAGAAGAAGAAGAAGAAGAAGAGAGAGACCACCACCACCACCACCACCACCACCACCACCAACAACAACAACAAGGTGTGTGTGTGTGTGTGTGGGGGGGGGGGGGGGGTTACACTTTGCAGGGTGAAACTGCACGTCCCAATTCTTCCCCTAAACAGCGAGCTGTTGGAGGTCTTCCTGTAGTTGGGCTTGGTCCTGGGCAGAGCTGACCCTGTTGTACACCGCAACGTCATCTGCAAAGAGTCTGCCGTTTTTAGTCAGATTGTCAGCAGGTCGTTGATAAAGGCTAGAAATAAGAACAGTCCCAGCACTGACCCCTGTGGCACACCGGATCTGACTGGTACAAACGATGAGCACGACCCATTTACAACCACTGCCTGTCGTGTGTTCTGCAGAAAACTCGCTATCCACCTGTTGCTATGACTTTGGACACCATATGCATGGAGCTTATGAAGGAGAAGGCTATGACTGACTTTGTCAAATGCCTTAGCAAAATCCATTATAAGGATATCGACTTGTTCTCCTCCCTCCATGTGTCCAACAATTTCGTCAACAAGTTCGAGGAGCTGTGTTTCACATGAGCGACCCTCTCTGAAGCCGTGCTGGCGGTCAGTGAGGATCCTCCGGGAATCCAGGTGTTCCATCATAGCACTTGATACCACATGTTCCATGACTTTGCATATGATGCAGGTGAGGGAGACTGGCCTGTAGTTAGCAGGATCGTATTGTTGTCCCTTTTTGAAGATAGGCGTGACGTATGCATCTCTCCAGTCTGCTGGAACAACTCCGCTGGACATGGAGGACTGGAACAGTATGGTAAGTGATGGGGCCACCTCTTCTGCAATCTCGCGGAGGACTCTGGGTCTAATTCCGCCAGGTCCGCTGGCCTTATTCGGATCTAGTCTTCTCAACACTTTGAGGACTCCATCAGTACCGTAGTAATGACAGTGCCATCCATGGGTGGATAACTGGCGCCGTTCATTCCGGTTTTCTGCTTGAACTCTGCTTGAATACTCCTTCCCCTCGCTGAACAGACTGAAACTGTTGATTCAGTATTCCAGCTTGGGTTTTCGGGTCTGAGAAGAGCCGTCCATCTTTCTTGAGGGGTGCAACACCAGTGTTGGATGTTCTGTGGTGCTTTATGAAGCTCCAGAACTTTTTGTTCTTAGTTGCTTGTGGCCGTTGCTCCTCCTCTTCGAAAGTATCGTTGAGGTAGCACCAGTAGTTCCATCGCAATCGTCGCTGAGCGATTCGTCTTAGATTCCTAGCTTCTTCTCTGCCCTCTTGCCTACCAGACTTCTTCATCTTCTTGTGTAAGCCCTGTCGTGCCTGCTCATGAGTTTACGCAACTCTGGAATAATCCACGGCTGATTGGGCTTAGGACGAACAGTCTTCTGGGGGATAAACGTCCTGATGGTTTTTTTTTGTAGGGTGTCCTTGAACAGATTGCAAAGCTCCTCTGTTGAGACCGTGTCCTTTTTTTCTCTTGAACTTCATCATAGAGGTCTTGCACTGTGTTTTTGATGCTTTCCCAGTCTGATTTCGCATATTGAGGAATTTCGCGTTGTTTGTTGACTCTTTACCCTTTGTAGTTTTTTAAAAGTGTCTAGTATGTTTGGAAACAACAGTAATACAGTAACAGTTTGGATTTTAAAGAAAATAACAAACTTAAACATTAACACTTGGAACAACTATGTACACTCACTTGGAACAACTATGTACAAAGTGAACACTTCGTTTGCTCAGTTACTCTTCGAATCTTGTCGGTCTTTTGACGACCCTTCCAAAAGGTGTTGTATGGTGAGAATTTCATCTTGTCTTTGTTGAGTGTTACTTTGAATGTCTCCAGTCTGCTTCTGATCACCAGACTGTACAGGCGAGTGTCCTTGTGCTCGTTGTTGGAGTGCATTGTGGTGTCTTTGACGTTGTTCAGATTCATGTTGTGGTTCGTGATGATATTGCTGTTGCTGTTTGTATTCACTTGATTGTTGTGGTTCAATTATTGTTCAGATTCTTGTCTATGCATATCAGTGTCATCTTCGTGGAGTGGTGATGTTTGCGGTGGCTTCGTAGAAGTTGATCCGCGCTTGTCATTACTCTGAAGGAATTAGGTTCTTCACAGACTTGGACCACTGTGGCTGGTTTCCATCGTTGAATGTACTGATCTGTGATCCACACCGCTTGTCCTTGGTGGATGGGGGGTAGTTTGTTGCCTGCGTGATAGTTGTAGTTTTTCAGTCATCAGTGAAGCCATTTGACTGTGGATATCTTGGCGATGAAGTTGTGTGCTGTATTCCCCATGTTCTGATAAAGTCCTGGTAGGCCTTTCCTGTAAACTGGGGGCCATTATCAATGATGATGGTGTCAGGTTTTCCAAAAATGCAAGGGCTTTCTTTGTTTCTTCTGTCACAATTTTGCTACTTGCTATAGTCAGCAGAGTTACAACTGGAAACTTTCAGAAGTAGTCTGCGATTATCAAGTATGTTGTATTGTTCACCTCAAACAGGTCAGTTCCGATCTTCTTCGAAGGTGTGGAGGTGATCTCATGGGCTGTCATGCTCTCTTGTGGTTCACTGGTCGTGTTTATTGGCGGATGTAGCATCTTTGAATCATTCTATGTCATTGTTGATGGTGAGCCAGTACACTGAGTCTCCTGCTAACAATCATGTTTTCTCAATCCCTTGGAGTGCCCTATGGAAGTGTTGATGGGATGAGAACTTGCATTCCTTTGAAGATGATCCCACTCTCAATTGCCAGTTCATCCCTAGAGGGCCAGACAGTTCTGATTTCCGCTGTTAACTCCTTGATGTTTGTAGGCCATCCCTGGATGATGATTTGTTTTTAGGTGCAGAGGACAGAGTCTCTGTCAGTTTCTTCTTGTAGTTGATGTTTGTTTTTCTCTTGGGAAGTTGATGAGTGCAATTTCATCTGTTTTCTGTTCTTCTGGCATCAGCTCTGTACCGTTCACACTCTCAAGTCCAGCAATATGCCGCCTGTGTCACGTCAGTCTGAGAGTCGGGACAGGGGTGTGTGAAAGAGTTATCAAGCTTCCAGGTCGGTGTATGATCTTAAGTCGTGGCCCTGAATTTTGTACCGCATTCTTTGCAGACGTGGTGGCGGCTCTGTGAAGAGGCTTCTCGGTGGTCATTACCAGAGGTTTGTGATCGGTGATCACGGTGAACAGTCTTCCATACAGATAGGTTTGAATCTGTGTGATAGCGAAGACGACTGCCAGCTCTCTCGATCTATGTTGGGATAGTTGCTTTGAGCATGATTCAGTGTCTTGGAGGCAAATGCTCTAGGGTGGTTGTCTTGGAGTAGGGCTGCACCTACACCTCTTTGACTTGTACCAATCTCCGGGGTGACTGGTTTCTTTGGATCATAGAATGCCAGGCAGGCTTCAGCTGACAGGCTTGCCTTCATCTCCTCAAAACAGTGGCTGTAGTCCTCCTGAATGATGACGGTGTGTCCTTCTTGAGGAGGTCTGTCAATGGCTGTGATTTGTCGCTGAAGTTTGGTAGGAAGGAAGCCATGTAGGTCACCATGCCTAGGAATCGTTGCATATCTTCCTTGTTCTGTGGTATCGGCATTTCTTTGATGGCTTGCACTTTTGCCGGGTCTGGTTTGATACCTTCAGCGGAGTAAATGTTGCCAAAGAATGGAATCTGTGACTTTCGGATGTCACATTTTTCAGAGTTGAAAATGAGTTCATTCGCGTCTGCACGTTCCATCAATGCCTTCAGGTTACGGTCATGTTCTTCTGCATTTTTGCCATGCACGCAGACATTGTCATGGGATTCCAATGACTCCGGGTAGTCCTTCAAAGAATTTCATCCATTCTGGTTTGGAAGATGTCCTGGGATACGTTGACTCCGAAGGGTAGTCTTCTCCAACAGTATCATCCAAATGGTGTTCAGAATGACGTGAGGGGCTGACCCTCTTGATCTAGATGGACAGACCAGTAACAAGCTTTGGCATTAAGTTTGCTAAACACACACACACACACACACAAGAGAAAAGAGAGAAGAGAGAGAGAGAGAGAGAGAGAGAGAGAGAGAGAGAGAGAGAGAGAGAGAGAGAGAGAGAGAGAGAGAGAGAGAGAACGAATTTTATTTTCAGGAGGGTAATGGAGTACGCAGAGAGAGAGAGAAGAGAGAGAGAGAGAGAGAGAGAGAGAGAGAGAGAGAGAGAGAGAGAGAGAGAGAGAGAGAGAGGAGAGAGGAGAGAGATTGATTGATTGATCTTTAATACGCAAGGATGAAGATTTTTAGGCCAAAGCCTCGTCTTACAATCTGTCCTTGTCATGCATACATTATTTCAACACATATCATCCATACTGACAATTCAACATAGCAGCACTGAATCTAACTCTACAATGAAAGCAAACTATTCGTAAAAATACTAAATGAGATGGGAGATGGTGAAAACAGAAGGAAACTTACAAATAAACAAACAAAACTACAGAGAGAGGTCAGAGGAGGGTAGGCAGGCGGAGGAGAAAAGGGGGTAGTCTACAGAGTGGGAGTGGGGATGAGCGATTTTAACGGAGTAGGCTACATGTCTAGACGATATACTCAAAGTATGGTTCACAGAAAACTTTGCGAATGGGCGCTAATCATTTTAGTGGAGTAATTGAATTACCGAGATATAAAATGTTCATGCAAATGTTTCTGGAAAAGTTTCAAAGTATTCGTATTTTGCAGATTCGGTGGAAGTGAGTTCCAGACATATTGTCTAGAGTAAGCTAGACTTGTTTTGTACTGATCAATGCGTGGGTAGGGAAGAAGGAATTTCGTCGAGCCAGAAAAGCTGTTCGATCTTGTAAAAAGGCATTGATATAACATGGCAGAGTGTCTGTCAAGATTGTAAACATAAATGATGCCTTGTTGAATTTCAATTGCTCACTCAGAGGAAGTATGTTCAGCTTTTAGTATTTCGTCTGTTGTTAGAGATACAGCTGGATGGAGTAGTTCTGCTGCTGCACGTCTATGGAGTGAATTCAGCCTTTTTTTCATGGTCATCACAACTCCCGTCCCACACTGTTGAAGCGTGATTGATATGTGACATTTTGTGTGCATTGAATAAAAGTTTTAGCACAATACTGTTGACGTAGCGCGCTCTAATTGAGATAACAGGGAAAAGGTTTTTTGAGACTACGTTGAGATAAGATTGCCATTTCAATTCTTTTTGTATCGTTACCTCTGAAACACGATGCTCATCTACCTGCGCAATAGAAATGCCGTTCAACTGACGTTTTAGGCAAAGAGGAGTCTATTGGTGTTTTTGGAGGGTAGCTATAATCAAGATTTGGTTTCGGGTTTGGGTGTATGACTATTGAGTTTGAATGACACCAGTCTGATACGTCGTTTAGACTTTTATGAAGAGAAGTTTCTATTGTCTGTAGATCACTTCCATTCGTTTGGAGTGACGAATCATCAGCAAATAAATATGTCGTGACCTTTTCATCTGATACGGGCAATGCTAAATCACTGATGAGATGCAGAATACGAGGGTACCTAGTGTTGAGCCTTGTGGGGACTCCATGTCTGACAAAGTCTGAAGCAGGGGTTTTGCCATTAAACACCACATACTGAATACTATTGTTCAGTATGATTGGAATAATGAGACCATCAGAGTATGGTTCAAGTAGAAAAGTTTCTTTAGATGAATGGAATGATCAACAAGATCAAACGCCTTTTTGAAGTCAAGAAAGACAACCTGTCGTTTGTGATTGGTTCATATTTGAAAGCCATGAGTCACACATTCGTGATAACGCTGTGTGGCAGGAGTGATGAGATCAGAATCCAGATTGGAGTGGGTAAAATTGTTTTTCTCCATGAACTGAGATACGTATGTGGATGAGATCAGAATCCAGATTGGAGTGGGTAAAATAGTTTGTTTTTTCCCAGTCTTTCTTCCATGAACTGAGATACGTATGTGTGTATGTGTCTTTCGAGGGGTTTGGATAGAATTGATAGTATGGATATAGGTCTGAAATTATTTTGGATCCAACAAATCATTTAATGTGGGAAGGAGGATCACTTTGGCGTTTTTTGAACACTTGAAGAAAACATTAGTTTCAATAGAAAGATTACATATGTATGTAAGAGACTCAACAATGTAAGGTAGAGAGAGTTTGAGAAGAAATGCAGGTGTGTTATCAGGACCCATGGATTTTTTATTCTCTAACTGTGCTATGTGCATTTGTAATTCATGTACAGCAAGAAGGGGAATTTTGATTGAGTTACTGGATCCAAATTTTTGTTTGCAAATTGATATTAGGGAAGTCGGACATGCATATTCATTTGGTACTCTTATGGTCTGTGAAGCTTGAGTAAGGATATCTGCTAATGACCAAAGTGGGTATTAAATTTGTCCGGGGTGATGTTTGTGCTTGAGTTTTGTGAATCTGTATGCTTGTTATGCACAATAGTGTTTACTGCCCTCCACATTGGCGCTGTGGATTTTGCATCTGTAATCATTTAACTGAAGTAGTCTCGTTTTGGCTTTTTCAACTTCATTTGAAACCAAGTTTCTCTGCTCTTTGCTTTAGTCAAACAAATTTGCTGCCTTGAGTTGGTCACGTAGAAACCGTTTCTTGCAACAATTCGGATGTTAACCACGGGTTCATATGCGGATGCGTAACTCTTTTCTGATGTAACATTAAAACAATGAATGATGATCACACACACCACACACACACACACACACACACACAATAAATGTTTTACAGTGGTGCAAATAAAGAGGATGCTATGAGTGCTATGAGCACAATCCACTTTACAGCAGATTTAGACAGCCAGCCAGCGAAATGAAAGTGAAATGAGTACATTGGTGAATGATTAAGAGAATAAATTAAACAGATAAATTTTTAAGTGTGATAGATCAAAATTCATACACAGTTCCTGCACAACTACAACAAAGAAAACGTTCACCAATTTTCATTTGGTTTTAATCACAGCAATGATTACATACAAACAACAAAAACAAAGTGTGGACAGATCAAAATTCATACACAGTTCCTGCACAACTACAACAAACAAAAAGTTCACCAATTTTCATTTGGCTTTAATCACAGCAATGATTACATACAAACACAAAAACAAAGTGTGGACAGATCAAAATTCATACACAGTTCCTGCACAACTACAACAAACAAAAAGTTCACCAATTTTCATTTGGTTTTAATCACAGCAATGATTACATACAAACAACAAAAACAAAGTGTGGATAGATCAAAATTCATACACAGTTCCTGCACAACTACAACAAACAAAAAAGTTCACCAATTTTCATTTGGTTTTAACTGTCACTGTAACGATTACATACAAACAACAAAAACAAACTCAACACTTAATAATTCAAATGGAGACCACATTGTTGCAGTCCAAACAAGAATTCATGTTTGCACAGTGATCTGAAAAAAAAAAATTGCAGACTGATAATCGATTTCATATAAACATTCTCATGTTGCTGACTGATAATCAATTTCAAATAAACATTCTCATGTTTGTTTACACACACACACACATGTGTGAGTATATGCATGCGCACGCATATCGCACACACACACACACACACACACACACACACAAACACATTGCTCGAGGTGTTCCTGAAAACACTGGCCCATAAGAGCAAAGGCCATAGTGAACAAACTCACTCTCTCTCTCTTTTTGTCCCCAAAGTACTCTTTTCATACAGTGTCAACTTCTTCCTGGCATCTTGTAGAATGTTGTGTTTATGAACAGCAAAACATCTATGGCCATGAAATTAAACCAAAGCATAAAAGGCAGAAATTTTGTAAAAGTATGGGATGGAGGAAAGGCAGTGGGGGAGTTCATCTTCCACATGTTTGAAAACCAGAGGGAGGGGTGGACCACAGCACAGCCTCTTGTTCCCACAGTTCACACCGTACTATTGTGCAAGCACTTTTTTTCCGGTCTTTCTAAGGGTACATTTTTTGTCCATCAGATTCAGATGTTTTTGTTCTCAGCCGAGACCACTAAAAAAGAAAAAAAATCAGGGCATTTTCTGCCAAGTGCAGTAGAGTTTAATGCCTGATCTGAACATGGAAACAGAAGCACACACACACACACACACACACACACACACACACACACAAACTCTCTCTCTCTCTCTCACTCTATGACACAATCAGACCATCATCCAATTCATCCACTCATAACACTGCACAGTGACAGGCATGGCAACAGAGACAGATGAGCAGACAGAACTAACACCTTGAATTATGTGCAGAGCTTTTTTCATGTGCCAATTCAGTCTCGGTAATACAAAATGAAAAGTATCTGATCCGACAAAGAAAGTGCAGTAGGCATTACAAAGCATTCAAAAAAACAGTAGGCATTACAAAGCATTCAAAAAAACACATCATATCTATCCTATGTCTGTCTTTAGTTTGACTGGTCACTAGAAATGGTGCGATCTTTACAAATTAAAATAACACAATGCAAACTAATATTCATACATAGAAATTCCCATGTCTTTCCTTATGATATAACTGACTATACAGAAACATACTCATGGCTTACAGAACACATACTCACAATTTACACTCACAAAAATGCCCAAACACTTTGCTGGCAGACCGGCTTTACAGATGACATTCAGTTCGCCGAGTACAGCACGGTTAGCTGGCTGGTGGGGAGCAGCCTGCAGAAAACACCCCTTTCCCTGACCTGCATTCACGGCTTGGCCTCTGCAGGTGCAGGCGAGCTGTAAAACTTTCCCTGCCTCTCAAACTAAGTAGTTTGCTCTGAACAGCCGTGAGTGAACATACTTTCACTGACACACACACAGATACGACACTATGGCTCAGTGAAAAAACTAATTTGCATGAATGACTGAGAGGGCCCAGGAACATGGCTTTTCAGCATTTTAACTTGCTTTAAGGTTAGTAGCAGCTTGTAATGCATAGGGCAACTCATCTCGTCTGGCAAAACAAAAATGGCGGCCCCCCAAAGGAGAATGTGAAAGAATTAGGAACTTGTTAGATGTTTTTGCTGAATTTCTTGTGGAAAAAAGCAAGAAGTTATTGACATTTTTAGTGTATTGTGTGTGGGTGGGTGATATTTTTGATTTAGATCAAGCACCATGTTATTGTGATTTTGAGACTGACATAGACAATGACTGGATGAGTGCCTATGGGTGATGAAAATCTCAAGATGCCATTCAGTGGGGAAGAAAAACCTCAGTGTAGCGCTTCTAGAGGATCCTAAAACCGTTCAAACATAAATGAGGACAGTGTGGGCTAACTATTACATTTGTTAATAGTNGCATGGCAACAGAGACAAGAATGAGGGCAACAAACTAACCCCCTGAATTATGTGCAGAGCTTTTTTCATTTCCGAATCTTCTCGGTAATACACACTGCACAATTATCTTATCCGACAAAGACAGTGCGTAGGCATTACAAAGCATTCACAAAACAGTAGGCATTACAAAGCATTCAAAAAAAACACATCATATCTATCCCTATGTCTGTCTTTAGTTGACTGGTCACTAGAAATTGTGCGCATCTTTACAAATTAAAAATAACACAATGTCAAACTAATATTCATACATAGAATTCCCATGTCTTTCCTTAATGATATAACTGACTATACAGAAACATATCAATGGCTTACAGAACCCATACTCACAATTTACACTCACTTTCAGAACTCAAAGCCACGATTGTTTATAGTTTCAACTCAATGTGAAATACCTAGCATGAAATTCATATAGATATATATATATATATATCTATATATATGAATACAACAATTGAAACAAAGTACAGAAAAGGCAAATTAAGGAAGAGGAGGCGCAGAGGGGGAATGGGTGAGGAAGGGGATATTAAAAAATACAGGAAGAGGAGGGGGGAGAGAAGGAAGCAGACATGGGGATGGCAGAAGGGGAATCAGGAGGGAAGATGGAGCATGGATTGAAAGGCCACGACGTTGAAACTGTCAATAATCATAAATCTGCAAAAATGAAGAGGTGCTGGTGAGGTGATAGGGGAGGAGGGTACAATGGTGAAGGGGAAGGGAGAGAACAACAGGCTTGCATCTCACTTTCCAGTGAACTCCCACGCTATGTGACAATGCAGAGCTGCATCACTCTGGGATTGACAGTTCATACTGCTATGAATTCACATGCTACATCACAACACAATACTATACTTATGAACAGGAGGTTGGTAATTCACTATGACATGGACCCACACACTGTGTTGCAAGTGTATATCAGGAAGCTGGGCTGCACACCATGTAGTAAGAGCTCACTATGTCGCACCACAAAGGTGTATCAAAGGGAGGGGCAGTCCACTGTCATGTCAACAATTAACCACGCACGCACTATGACACAATCCACTCCACATGCATCTCACTCCAAACATCACTATGAACACAGTTTCCCATACAAGAGATACAATCATATGTTCAGACAAAGGGACGAGACCTAAGAAAGCTGAAAAAAGCCTGAAAATTGCCTGGGGAGGTCCAGCAGGTGGAATTACACTGAAGTCAAAGTGGAGTAAATGAACCCACTGAGGTGAGTTTGATTGGTGATAAAACCCCATGAACTTGCTTTAAGGTTAGTAGCAGCTTGTAATGCATAGGGCAACTCATCTCGTCTGGCAAAACAAAAATGGCGGCCCCCAAAGGAGAATGTGAAAGAATTAGGAACTTGTTAGATGTTTTTGCTGAATTTCTTGTGGAAAAAGCAAGAAGTTATTGACATTTTTAGTGTATTGTGTGTGGGTGGTGATATTTTTGATTTAGATCAAGCACCATGTTATTGTGATTTTGAGACCGACATAGACAATGACTGGATGAGTGCCTATGGGTGACGAAAATCTCAAGATGCCATTCAGTGGGGAGAAAAACTCAGTGTAGCGCTTCTAGAGGATCCTAAACCTTTCAAACATAAATGAGGACAGTGTGGGCTAACTATTACATTTGTTAATAGTGACCATTTTGTTTTTGTGTGTTATTAGCACATGATTTCAATGTGAAAACTGAACTGTACCCACTCTCACCTGGATTACCTACACGGAAGACTGGTATAATCACACTGACTTTCTTTAGAGAAAGGGCTGTAACTTTTTTTTTGGATACTGTGGAATGTCACAGACTGGATTATTTGTGAGCAAGCTCCTGAGAAAGACAAGTAGGATGTGTCAGCTGTTTTCACCAGTTATTTTCACGTTCTGGACAGGCAAGCACCCCTAATCCAACACTCACAAGCACTCCAGTGCTGTATTTATATATTCTTTATTCAATTACAAACAATTTTTAATCTGCATGTCATGTTCGAACACCACCCGTTTAAAAGTTATGCCTATTATTCAAACGTAACTATTCTTTTCAAACTTTCCTTCTGAAATTTCACAGACAACAGACTTAATAGTACGTTGTTATATAACCAGCGCAAGGGTTAATCTTGCTTTCACAAAGTGACAAACAGACACTGTCTCACTCTAATAAGCAGATTCATCAAATCTGTACCATGGCCCTATGAACCTTCAAAAAAATAAAATTCAGGTGTAAACAGGAAATGACTAATGTTCAATGTTTCAGTCTTGACCACATATCAAGTTGTCTGCACACTTCCGACAATGCCATTCACCCACTACTGACAGTTTATGTAGGCTTTACAGTACTATGTGTTCTTACTGTATTTATTCCTCTTCAGATGAGGCAGACTGGACAAGACTTGCTCTCCTATCAGCTGACCTAGCGCTATGGTTAACAGCACAGATTCCTGGCTGGGAGGTCATGGGTTCGATTCCCCTCACAGCCATTTATTTGTGGGATTTTTCTCCTCATGACTGGCTCCTACCCACAGTCAAGTCTGCTATAGGTTCAACTGGGAGGACTGGGAATGGCACAGTCAAGTTTCATCCATTTAACAGATGTGTCACCGTGAGTGTTGTTTAAATTTCCTAACCAACATAGCATGTACCTGTATTTCTCAGACCTGGTTGTTACACGATACATTATGAAAGTAAGCATAGAGTACAGGTCTGCGATGCAGTCTCAGACCAGAATGGAGCTGAACAACATCATCTTCAGTCTGATCAGTCAGCATTTTAAAAAGTCTCAAGTTCTGTTGCTTTCCATGCCCCACTTTCATGACAACCTCAATTGTGATTTTCCTCTCCATGTCTACACATTGGGTGAGTTTGTGTCAAGGTTGCTGGTATCCGCAAGTTCATGGGGACCATCACTGGATGAACATGTAGGCACCCTCACGCTGGCTCCATGTCTAAAGGAGTTTTTGTCCTTAGTTAGGGAGTTAGTATGTGGTGTCCTGCACACGTTGGATCCAGTGAACACCACCAAAATGAATTGGCATCAGTGCTGTGTGTCCTCTGGTGGACTGCCTCAAGAAACCTTGACACTGACTCTCCCTACTGAATGCCAGAGCTGGGGTGGCAACAGGACGACCCAGGCCATCTGTGGATGGGAAGAGCACTGGGGGGAGGGGGGGGGGGCAGGGTGGGGGGCCGGGGGATGGGAACCCAGCACTGTGGGTGGGGAGCACTGGGGGGGGGGGGGGGTGGGGGGGAGGGGGGGGGGGACTGTTGGGGGTGGGGGGCAACAGGACAACCCAGACTGTCTGTGGATGGGGGAGAGCACTGGGGGGGGAGGGGGGGGGGGGGGTTGGGGGGGGGGGGGGGGGGGGGGGGGGCCAACAGGACAACCCAGGTTGTCTGTGGATGGGGAGAGCACTGGGTGGGAGGGGGGGGGGGGGGTGAGGGTTGGGGGCAACAGGACAACCCAGGCCGTCTGTGGATGGGGAGAGCACTGTGGGGGGGGGGTGGGGTGGGGGGGTGGCAACAGGACAACCCAGGCTGTCTGTGGATGGGGAGAGCACGGGGGGGGGGGGGGGGGGGGGGGGGGGGTGGCAACAGGACAACCCAGGCCATCTGTGGATGGGGAGAGCACTGGGGGGGAGGGGGGAGGTGGCAACAGGACAACCCAGGCCATCTGTGGATGGGGAGAGCACTGGGGGGGTGGGGGGGGGGGGGTGGGGGGGGCAACAGGACGACCCAGGCTGTCTGTGGATGGGGACAGCACTGGGGGGTGAGAGTGGGGGGGAGGGGGGGGGGGGGGGGGGGAACAGGACAACCCAGGCTGTCTGTGGATGGGGAGCGGGAATGAGCATCATGGGGTAATGCCACGGGGGTGGCTCAAAGATGAGACACACACACACAAAAAAAAAGGTCCCAAAGAGTTTACATCCTAATCAACAGCGTCTTTAGATTACATGCATGTGTAAAAGTCTTACTGCACACATCACCTGCAAATGCTTTCTGACCTGTATGGATCATCTTGTGTCTGTTCAGATTATATGCATGTGTAAAAATCTTAACCACAAACATCACATGCAAAAGGTTTGTGATCATTATGGATCCTCTTGTGTGTCTTCAATTGACTTGCCCTTGTAAAAACCTTACTGCACACACCACATTAAAATGGTTTCTCTAATCTGTATGGTTCATCTTGTGTGTCTTAAGATGTCCTGCCTGTGTAAAAGTCTTACTGTAAACATCACATGAAAATGGTTTCTGACCAGTATGGATCATCTTGTGCGTCTCCAGATTACATTCACGTGTAAAAGTCTTACTGCACACATCACATGCAAATACTTTCTGACCTGTATGGATCATTTTGTGTCTCTTCAGAGCACCTGCATGTGTAAAAGTCTTACTGCAAACATCACATGAAAATGCTTTCTGACCAGTATGGATCATCTTGTGTGTCTTCAGACTATATGCACGTGTAAAAGTCTTACTGCACACATCACATGCAAATGCTTTCTGACCTGTATGGATCATCTTGTGTGTCTTCAAAGCACTGCCTGTGTAAAAGTCTTATGGCAAACATCACATGAAAATGGTTTCTGACCAGTATGGATCATCTTGTGTGTCTTCAGATTACTTGCATATGTAAAAGTTTTTACTGCAAACATCACATGAAAAATGCTTTCTCACTCACCTGCATGAATCATCTTGTGTTTGTTCAGATTACCTGCATGTGTAAAGGTCTTACTGCAAACATCACATGAAAAAGGCTTCTGACCACTATGGATCATCTTGTGTGTCTTCAGTTGACTTGCCAATGTAAAAACCTTACTGCACACATCACATGAAAATGGTTGCTGACCTGCATGTATCATCTTGTGTGTCTTCAGAGTACCTGCATGTGCAAAAGTCTTACTGCAAACATCACATGAAAATGCTTTCTGACCAGAATGGATCATCTTGTGTGTCTTTAGATCCCTTGCATTCCGAAAAGTCTTACTGCAAACATCACATAAAAATGGTTCTGACCAGTATGGATCATCTTGTGTGTCTTCACACTACATGCACGTGTAAAAGTCTTACTGCACACATCACATGCAAATGCTTTCTGACCTGTATGGATCATCTTGTGTGTCTTCAGAGTATCTGCCCGTGTAAAAGTCTTATGGCAAACATCACATGAAAATGGTTTCTGACCAGTATGGATCATCTTGTGTGTCTTCAGATTACTTGCATGTGTAAAGGTCTTACTGCACACATCACATGCAAATGCTTTCTGACCTGTATGGATCATCTTGTGTGTCTTCAGAGTACCTGCCTGTGTAAAAGTTATGGCAAACATCACATGAAATGGTTTCTGACCAGTATGGATCATCTTGTGTGTCTTCAGATTACTTGCATGTGTAAAGGTCTTACTGCAAACATCACATGCAAATGCTTTCTGACCAGAATGTATAATCTTGTGTGTCTTCAGATTACATGCACATGTTAAAGTCTTACTGCACACATCACATGCAAATGCTTTCTGACCTGTATGGATCATCTTGTGTCCATTCAGAGTATATGCATGTGTAAAAGTCTTACTGCAAACATGATATGAAAAAGGTTTCTGACCATTATGGATGATCTTTGTGTGTCTTCAGTTGGCCTGCCCATGTAAAACCTTACTGCACATATCACATGAATATGGTTTCTGACCTCTATGGATCATCTTGTGTGTGTTCAGATTACCAGCCTGTGTAAAAGATCTACTGCACATATCACAAGTGAACAGTTTTTCCTTTCTTGGTATCACCTTCACCTTTCCTCCTGATGTCACAGTTGTACTGAACACACCACAAACCACTGGTTTCTGAGCTGACCCTGATGCTTGACAAGTGGAAGACACAGGTTTGTCATCTTCCTGTATAGACAGAAATATTACTTCATTATCAGTGTCATAATCATCTTGCATCACTACCATCAACATATTGACCAGATCATAAACATCACTCATATCCTTTTATCAGGCAGTCTTATAAAAAAAAAAAAAAAAATCAACAGGGTAATGCAAAAAGAAAGCAAGCCAGTATCTTTCACTTCATTGATGTGAATGGATCAAAGCTTCAAGGGTATCAGTTGCACTGACAAATGGGTTAAATGAGCTGCCAGTTTCAGCACTCAAAGCGAGTGATAATATTCAAAACCCAGCTGACTACAGGAGGGTTCAGGTGAAGGAAGAGAAAAGAGGGGTAGGGAAGGGTAGCGCGGATGGGAAGAAGGAGTGGAGGAGAAAGGAGGAGAGAAGGCATAGAGGAGAGCTCCCCTTTCCCCTCTCCCCATCCCTGCCCTCAGCAGAAGCTGATTTCCTCGATTTTTAAAGTTAAACCCATTTTGGTCACATCTCCTGCACAGAAAAAAAAAAAACCAAACTTACCAGCAGCATACTTTCCCCCCAAGCCAAATGGACCAACATTACTATCAAATGGGCAAAATAATATTCACCACACGCATCATGCACAGAAAAGTATAATCTTATCTGACAAGCTCAGGAAAGTTAAGGACTAAAGTGTCTAACCTACAGACACAGTGACAAATATTCCTGTGATCTTGTCACACCAAATGGGAGAGAAGGAGATCTTGAGGTGGGGGGGATATAAGAGGGGAGGCAATGGATTTGCGCAATATTATGAACAGATATAACTTTACCACTTATAACCCCACTGAAATAGTGTTACAGTACTTTGTCAAATTTTCCATGATCCAGAATATTGTTGCTGCATTTAGTTACTGTGTAAACAAAGTCACATAAACATCATAGTTACCTCATAGTTATGCTCCTTCCCTCATACCTTTGCGTGCGTGCACACGCACACTCTCTCACACACACACACACCACTGCCCCAATTTCCTATCCTTTTCCAACTCATATGAACTGAGAAAAACAATCTTTGGAAAAAGGTATGGAACTTTTAATCCGTCTTTTATTCTTTATCATTCTCTGGCTAATCAAGATGGGTTCAGAGTTTTTTTTCTCTTTCAATCACTGTACAGGTGATTGTTTTAGAATGAACAGTACAGGCATAGGTGCCAGCCACACTCACTTTGGGCACACAGGATGTTCACTGCCATCAGCTTGATCCAGCCACTGCTATCACCATTTGTTTCTGATTTGGTCCTCCATAGCTGTGACTACATCATTTTCTTTATCAAAGAAAGCCCTGATTCCTACACTGCAATAGCACCTCACAAAATTTTACTTTCAGGAAATGCCCTGCAGAAAGACAACACATGCTGGAAATCCACTTATTACTTCTGTTAAGAGATAGAAAACTCAACTCAGATAGCATTGGGGGAGGGGGGGGGGGGATGATAGGGGGAATGGAGAGGGGAAGTGGGTAGGTAGCAATGGGCGGGGGGGTGGGGGGTGGGCATTGCTTTTTCTTGTTTTTAGTTTCAAATTTTTTTTTTTTTTTTTTGTGGACTAGAATTGATGGATGCTCCATCAAGAGTAAAAATCAACTTGACCAAATCAAATTTCAATAAACTAGTGCAAAGTAAGTTCTATTGAAATGGAGACAGTAGTTTACAAACCTGTTCATCAGCTGCTTGTCTGCTCCTGTCCTTATCTGTACTTGTCATGGATTCAGATCTGACGGTATTGCATGTCATCATCACCATGACGTCTGTTGGTGCTTCCGTCCACACGTCGCTTATGAGGCTTGCGGTGACAGCCTCATTCTTGATGACATCATAGCTGATGTTTGATGTGACTGGTACATTGTTGATGACATCACTGCTGATGTATGATGTGACTGGTTCAGTCTTGAAGGCATCACAGCTGATATTTGATGTGACTGGTTCAGTCTTTATGACATCACAGCTGATGTTTGATGTGACTGGTTCAGTCTTTATGACATCACTGCTGATGTATGATGTGAATGGTTCAGTCTTTATGACATCACAGCTGATGTTTGATGTGACTGGTTCAGTCTTTATGACATCACAGCTGATGTTTGATGTGACTGGTTCATTCTTGATGACATCACTGCTGATGTTGGATGTGACTGGTTCAGTCTTGATGACATCACAGCTGATGTTTGATGTGACTGGTTCAGTCTTTATGACATCACAGCTGATGTTTGATGTGACTGTTACATTGTTGATGACATCACTGTTGATGTTTGATATGACTGGTTCAGTTATGACATCACTGTCAACATTAGCTGTGGCTGGTTCAGACTTAATGCCACTAACACTAACAGGTTCAATCTTAACATCAGATATGGTGGTATTAGTATTACAGCATGACTGAGTAAAAACCGTGGTACACTCACCCTTCACATCTGATGTTTCATAGCAAGGTTTTATTTCATGTTGTTTAAAATTATCTGCAATCCAAGAATCTGCCGATACAGAGGAGCTGTGCACACAAATGCAAGATTGAAGACCGATGTCTGCCTCCTTTCCTGGTAGTCTGCTGTCTGGAACTGGTGATGGAGATCCCTCTTCACATCAGGATCAACTGGTTCAGCTTTAATACCTTGTCCATAATCTGTCTGTCTGTCTGGTTCAGACTTGGTGAGGGTAGCTGATGGATTATGACAGGTTGTTTCATGAAGTGTCTTGGCAGTGATCTCAAGATTCATTTCAGACCAGTCATAGATGGAGTCTGAAACAGACAGAGAATTGATTATCTGTGGCAATAGCAATAAACTGCACTTTTCCTGAATCCAAAATTATAATCACCGTAATCATTAAACATCCTTATCTCAAATCATTGTAAACAAAGAGAAAACCAAGAAAAAAAAAAAAGAAGAAAAATATGGATGTATGAGGACCTCTGCAATATTGATATTGTGTAAAAGACAAAGAAACCACCTAATCAAATCATGTTGCTTCAAGCCCTGCCAACCACAAAAGCCACATCAGGGCTGAAACACCATAGAAAACAGAACAAAGTGACAGAATTAAAATGCAAAGTTGACATTCAACACCATTTATTTCTATACATCAAATGACCCACCAAAAAAGAGTCTGTCATACTAAGTTAAAATTAAATTTTCTTTAAAACATTGATTTCTGTCACAAAATGCAACAAGCAAATCCTGGGCAACATCCCGGAACAAGGTCTTCAATGAGTTTGCGTTAAGTTGTGTTTATGGTCTGACATCATGTAGCTCCCTACATTCAATTAGAAATTGTCTAATGCTGCTCAAGGCATTCATGATATGGAATGCAACGTGGAGCTTTTTCACTCTATAAAAGATGCAAATGAATTAATTTCTTCATTACGGCATTCCTTGCCCAAATGCCAACGTGTCTGGGAACCAAGCAAGAACAACATCATGACCTTCCACTTTCAAAGAGGTAAAAAGTTAAAAAAAAAAAAAAAAAAAAAAGTTCAGAAGTTCAGGATGATGGAGGTTACGGCCACTTATGTTCTCCAAAACCAACAGCAAAGCAGACAAAATCAAAGTCCTTCTTGACAGAATGAAAGATTATCTTCAGTGCTACAACCAAAACTGTACATTCTGCAAGCTAAACCAAAGATCTCATGGAATATGCTTTGATTATATTTGAGAAGGAACACTTGGGCAAGAACCATCCAAAAATATTTCATAAAAGAATGGAAATGTTGCACGCAGATCAACAAACAATGCCCTGTATGCCTGAAGACTGGTGAGTTTTTTTACAAATAGAAGCAAGATCGAAGCTGATTTCTGGTCTGAAGAAGGTCCGTGGAGGCTTCTGTGGAAATTAACAGAAGTCAGACACAACTCCTAGATCAAGACATGCATTCTGCTCATGAGGCTGCATGCAAAGTCCAAACAGAGGAATACAAAAGGGACTTTCTTCAAATTTACTTTGAAACTGAAGATGAAAAACACACAGTCATAAGCAGGGTTTTCCAATTCAGAGAACAATCTGAGGTAGTAATTCAAGGAGAGTTTCAGTCTAGAGACCAAGCCCTCTGCAGGCTGTACACTGGAGTGGTGTAGAATGCATCAAGGCAGAGATGAAGCCCTTGATAATGGGATCCAAGAGTCTCAGGTAATAGGGTCTCACAGAGTTGTACACAACACAGCCATAGTCCAGTTTAGAATGGACCAAGGCTATGTAGAAGTGCAGCAAGTTTTCTTTCAGCGCTCCAGCCAGTGTGTGCTATGACCCTCAGAACGTTCAGAGCTTGCTGGCAAGCAGCTTTCGTATGTTTAATGTGACTGTGAAAACTGAGCTTTTGATCAAAAATAACTCCCAGAAATTTGGCCTCCTTTACAGCTAAAATTGAAGAGCTGGCTGGATTTCAGGATCAACAAAAAACTGGCGAAAGTAATGAAAGTGAATGCACTGGGTCTTAAAAGCTGAAAAGGTAAAGCCATTTTCTTTCCACCCACAGACATATTTCATCCTAAAAAAAGCTGGAGCCTGTGCTGAACACATGGGTGCAAGCTTCCAGTTGCAATGAGGGCAAAATCATCTGCAAACAATGAGCAGTCAGAATCGTGCTGAAATGAATTAACGTTGCTGTTGATTTTTATGCTAAAGAGGGCAGGCAGAAGACAGGATGTTCCCTTGTAGAACACCTAAATCCTATTCATGAACATGAGAGAGAGTGACAAAAGTTGAAAGTGTCATTCTGCCAAAAATAATTTAATAAAAAGTGGAAAATGACCCCCAAAGCAAAGAAACCACAAAAAAAAAAAAAAAACAGCAACAAAAAAAAAAAAAAAAAGAAAGCAAGAACAAAAAAAAAAACACACCAAACTCATAACAACAAAAACAATACCATTAATGATGATGATGGTAATAATAAGGATAACAATTACAATGAAAATGATAATGATAAATCAGATCATACAGTATTTCTTGAGTTCATTTAATTCTGATGTCTGAAACTAGCAGGGATCAGGTTCGACGTCGGTCATCGGTCATTGACGCATTTAATTTTGAAATGACCTATTGTTTTTTAAAATGGCCAGGTCACATGACTTATTGTTTTTATGACCAGTCGGTCAAACAAAGTAACCATCCTCTCTCTCTCTCTCTCTCTCTCGATCGCGATCACTTTGTAGAAAAAAAGATCAGCCCTTAACTCTCCCTATTTACCAAGTTCCGTACCGCACCCACCAACCTACTAGTAAGCCTAGGCTATGCATACCGGTGCTCGTTACTAGCAGGCTTCGCATCTCAGGAATAACTATTAAAATACGGATCCGTGACGAAATCCGAAAAGAATCTTTATCGCTGCGTTTCGCGAGCTTCGGCGAGAAGGATTGGCATCCCCACTTTTGCCTTAACCGAGTCCAGTTCTGGGAAAAAGTAGACTTGTGCTTTCACTCGAAGATGCCCTTGGTGGTGCATGGAAGGCTGCAAAACCAAGGGTTATACTTGCGTCATCTTCCCGCAAGGCAAAATCGCCTGAGAGCAGTAACTGAGCCAGTCATTTCTAGTCAACGCATGACCTGAAGACCAGAATATCTTGTCAGAAATCAATGACATTCCTAACCTCTTTATTTTCTAGTCAATGAATGGCCAGAATGGCCAGTTTTATTACATTTTCCTTTCATTTGTGCATTATTAAAGTTTGAAAAAAGCCCGGGTGATATCTGACCTATTGATTTTCAAAATGACCTATTGATTTTATGTTCTTCCGGTCATATGACCTATTGTCTATTGAACCCAACCTGATCTCTGAACTAGTGAAAGCACTTCACAATGACCTTGTATATGTGAACTCAGACAGAAAATGCACTCACATGGATGTCTCTTGCACCCAACTTCTCCCCACTCCCAGCCCAGCTCCACTCCACCTTCCTCCACGCACAGATACTATCCATCTCTATACCCTCACCTAGTCATAACCACCAAGCAAAGTGCCAGGTTAACCACTCTAAACTCAACTTTTACCTATAATTTGGCACTGTAAGAACAACAGGCAGAGCTTGCCACAGATATCAAGTTTGAGTTAAAGGTGTGAGGGCATGTGTGAGGGCATGTGTGTGTGTGTGTGTGTGTGTGTGTGTGTGTGTGTGTGTGTGTAGTAATTGCAGATTGCCACAGATAACAAGTTTGAGGTAAAAGGTGTGAGAATGCTTGTATGTGTGTGTGTGTGAGAGAGAGACAGACAGACAGAGAGAGAGAGAGAGAGAGAGAGAGAGAGAGAGAGAGAGAGAGAGAGAGAGAGAGAGAGAGAGTGTGTGTGTGTGATTGTGTATGTGTAAGTCTAAGGTATGAGGGTGCATGTGTGTGTGTGTGTGTGTGTGTGTGTGTGTGTGTGTGTGTGTGTGTGTGTGTGTGTGTGCTATATGAATTATTATGCACTTTTAGATAATT
This sequence comes from Conus betulinus, assembly GCA_016801955.1. Classification (NCBI taxonomy): domain Eukaryota; kingdom Metazoa; phylum Mollusca; class Gastropoda; order Neogastropoda; family Conidae; genus Conus; species Conus betulinus. Next base: position 56,326 of record JADBJO010009219.1, read on the forward strand.
AGAATAAAAAAACAAATTTTCTGTAAAATCATAAAAAGCAATATATCATATGTGTTAGTTGAAAATAAAGAAAATAGTGTCACCTGAAAATAGATGATAAAGATTAAAGATCATGCTAACCAACAACATTTACCTTTTCCTGCATAAAAAATACAAAATGCATTTTATTCATGAAGGACACATTCTGACAACAAGCAAACCATTTTGTTTCCATTATATGTTTTTAAACCCAGGCTGAAACACACATGGAATGGAATGATAAGATTTTGAGTCTTTTTTTTTTTTTTTTTTTAAATATGAATCAAGTCTGCATGTTTTAACTGAACAAGTCTACAAAAACTTAACAGACAGCATATATATATATATATATATCCAAAAGAAAAAAGACATAAGAACAACAAGCTGTTGTGGTTATAAATGAAATTTTCGGTTTTATCTGCTTTCATCAGCATATGACATCCTCCCTGCATATATATATATATATGCTTCCAGGATGTTTCCCTTGCAGTAAAAGTAGTTGAATTATCTGTACCAAACACCTCATCCAAATGATGGTTTTCCACAGTGATGTTACTTCAGAGCATTTCACTATCAGAAAAATCATGACCTGTGAAACTTCCAATGTGATTTATCTACTGCAGTGTTCCAAATGCTCCAATGCACAACACATTGGTGAAACCAAAAACACACTTAAACAGAGATTTTACCAACACCGATCCAACAGAAGACTACAGGAACTTTAGTTACCCCAGCACTTTAATCAATCAGATTATACTTTAGACAACATGCAATGCATCGCCATTGAAAAAATCAGGTCCAACAGTTATGCTGTAAGAAGTGCAAGGGAGGCATTCTGGATAACTAACGGACAAACACTTGCCGTCTCTGGACTGAATTCCATGATTCAGGTCATGTAACCTTCAGGTGGGTACACTGCTTCCCAGTCTCCTTTTGAAAATTATTTCACTGCGTGTCCTTCTGCCCATCTGTCTTCCTCCTTTACTGAAATGTCTGATCCACATGTGCATTGTTATATATCTGTGTGGGTGCGCACGCGTGTGTAAGGCCTTTTTTTTTCTAATACAGCAGTTTACTCATTTGTATTTTCATAAAAGTGAAGTTGTGTGTGCACACACGTGTGCATGTCGTTGGTGACACCTGTGTGTGTGTGTTTGTACATGTGTGTGTTCGTGAGAGTGTGTGCGTGTGTGTGTGTGTGTGTGTGTGTGTGTGTGTGTGTGCATTCCACCCCCCCCCCCCCCCCCCCAAAAGAGGGGGGTGGGGGGGGTCTCTCTCTGGAATGGATCTCTCTGGCTGGGAGCTGGTGGGGTTGTGGGCACGGTTTGGTGGTGGTAGGGGTCTGTGTGGGACAGTCCTAGCATGCATTACTGAACAGTTCCCTCCCCTTTCACACTCCCCCTTGGTCTCCCCTTCCCCACCTCTTCGCCCTGTCCACATTCTAAATTGGTCATGGTAGACTATTCAGGCGGGACAGACAAGCAGTCTTCGGGTTGGGTGTGGGTTGGGCTTAAGGGTGGGGACTGGGAACGGTGAGTGGGGGTGTTGACTGCGCACATGTGTGGAAGTGGCTTGTGTGTATGTTGGGGGGGGGGGGGGGGGGGGGGGGGGGGCGGGAGTTGTGTGTTCAGGCATGACAGGTTTGTGAGTTTTGGGGGGTTGGGGGTGGGGGGTTAAAATAAAAGGGGCGGGGGGGGGGGGGGGGGGGGGGGGGGGGGGGGGGGTTGGGGTATGAGATTTGCTAAGTGAACGATTTTCAAATTTTTTGCTTTACAGAATGTTTGAGTGTGACTGCTTCCTTGTCAGTGGAATAAACTCCCCAGATGAAGGCCCAACGGCCGAAATAACAGAATACCACAGCTTACTTGTTGTTTTGTGTTTTCTGAGTTGTCATGACACACACACACACACACACACACACATATATATATATATATATATATATATATGTGTGTGTGTGTGTGTGTGTGTGTGTGTGTGTGTGTGTGTGTGTGATGACAACTCAGAAAACACAAAACAACAAGTAAGCTGTGGTATCCCAATATATATATATATATATATATATATATATATATATATATATATATATTCAATTTAAGACATAAGAGCAAGCTTTGTTTTATAATTCATTATTTCTTGTAGTCATTGCAACACCAAGGTGCTCTGTAAATTGCTGGAATAGTGTTCTGTACTTATCTTGGAATTTATTAGTTTACTACACACACACACAAACACACACAAATATATATATATATATATACATATATATATTGAAGTATAAACAAAGCTTGCCCCTTATGTCTCAGACTGTAGAAATAGGGGGGTGATAAGCCTTCATATCTGCAGTGGCAGATGATTCTGCCTAACTGACAGTATGTGCTTGAGTGGGTGAATGGGAATAATAAATGCTTCTCAAAACGAACCTTCAGCAAGCTTATAGTCTCTGAAGCAGGAGACCATCTCCAATGGGGAGGAAGCTCACTAACATATAACTCCTGGTCAGATACTGATATTTCGAAACCTGATTGTTTCTCCTCAGTGACCGCGGAAAGTTTCTTCTTAAAACTGAAAAGGCAGAGGAGTCAAATTACCACTTTCCGCTGTCACTGAGGAGAAACAATCAGGTTTCGAAATACCGGTATCTGACCAGGAGTTATATGTTAGTGAGCTTCCTCCCCATTGGAGATGGTCTCCTGCTTCGGAGACTATAAGCTTGCTGAAGGTTCGTTTTGAGAAGCATTTATTATTCCCCATTCACCCACTCAAGCACATACTGTCAGTTAGGCAGAATCATCTACCACTGCAGATATGAAGGCTTATCACCCCCCTATTTCTACAATCTGAGACATAAGGGCAAGCTTTGCTAAAACACCAAACCAAAAAAATAGATTTCAAATCTATGCCCACTCTCCCCTGGCCCGACTGACACGATCAGTGACACAGGAAAAAAATTGCGTCACGGTAAACGTGTGCCGCCTTTTCTTCTTAGCAGCCTACCTCCCTTCCCCCCTCTCAACCCTCCCTCCCCATGCTGTACGATACAACGCAGCGTGGGAGCATGCGTTCTAACAATAGCCCCCCCCTCCCCCCCCCCCCCCCCCCCCCCCCCCCCACAAAGGCATACCCCCGACACAAAGGCATGTGCCGCGCTCTCCACCACCACCACCCCCACCCCCCCCCTCCCTTCATCCCTACCGTCCCCGTCCTCGCAGGCACACCTGCACGTGCTCGCGAACACTATGCGGACGCATAAATTAGCTGGGGCTCAACGGTCAGCTATACGGCCATGCATAAATTATCCCGTGCCGATTAGGTTCAAACAATTTCCGAGGCGATTGGTGACTAGACTAAATCCCTCCCCCCTCTCACCCCTGATCGGTAAATGACAGGTCATCTCAATGTGATTCGGCAAGCAGAGATTCATATAAACTAGGCACACACCGCTCAGCTTCACTGACCCCTCAGGACTGCCTGTAGACAAGAGCAGAGGAAGACAAAGGGACAGAGGCCTAGGAAACTCTTGGTAACTCCTTGATCTCAAGTCATTCCCTGTTCATTCCCAGGAAAAGTGAGTTGGAACTCTGTTTTACATTTTTGAATCTATGTATTGATTTTATGTATGCTGTGTGTGTTAGCATTGTAACTTTGTACAAATGCTAGCAACACATTTATCAAACTGATGAATGATTATTTTGTGTAGTAGTTTGCTTGCCATCATATGGCAAAAGCTCTCTCCCAGTGGTTTTGATTCTTTGTTAACAATCTGACCACTGCTTTGTGTGCACCCCTGACTTTTGTCAGTATGCAACTCTGTCTGTTAAGATAATAATTCAATGATTAATTTTGATCAGGAAAACAGTATGCCTGTGCTAGGTAAAAACTGCTACTCTGATTTATAAATACTGGTGATTATGGAATGATTTGTAGTGTATGACTTTAAGTCTACACCACATGTGTACTTGGACTAAGCATAGCCCAAGTCAGTGTGATTTGATTCATATGAAACAAGGAAGAGTGTATAACTAAAACTGTAACATTGTATTACTGTCTCCTACCCTTTTGTAAGCTTAACTTAGCCATTAAACAAAAGTGGAGGTTAATAGTTATAGCAGAAACTCTACCATAGAGAAAACTTTGCTGGCTGAGTCTCACACCCTCTCTGAAAGAAAGAGGAAAAAAAGGGTAAATGTGTGCACTCGACAGACCAGCCACCAGATTCTCATCTACAGATCAAGTTCTCTTTATCGCAGAACTGGGATCCTGGTCACGCTACACATTGCGACTGACCAGAACCAGAAGCTGGGACTTCGCCAGAAACCAGGGCGACACCAGACAACAAATCTACACCAGTGGGGCAGTCACCAGCCACAGGAGAGAACAACTGTCTTCTCTCCGAAGCAAAGCTAAGTTTGCTTACCACCTGGACTCAAACCCATCAGACCCTTACCCTCACTTTATGATGAAACAGTGAGAACCTGTCTATGAGTACCATCCTGGCTACAATACTGGGTATTCGCAGCAAGCGGGGTGGATGTATAATAACCATATACATTCAGTGTAACTTAGACAGAACCCCTGTATGCCAACTTAAGCTTGCTGCACAGAGTGCAGCGAGTAAAGTAGGAGTGAGGAAGGACCCTCATTGTGGTAGTCCAATGAGAACTGAAACACAGCCTATGGAAGTGTCACGCCATTTCTTATCTATGTATAAAGTAATAAAAGTTGATGTGTGAAAGTGCACTTAACTTGTGTCAGTTCCCTGTTGTTCAATCGAATGTTGAATGTTTGAACTTCTCTCTTCAATTCTGTATCTCGGAGCTATAAGTACTTGTAATTAATAGTACAGGCCTAAGGAAAATTATCTCAGAGCCATTCTCCCGTATTTTATCAATACCCCCGAACAAATAAAAATTTCTTTGATCTACTAGTACCGGAAAGTTGCTCCTTCCACACTAGTAAGAGAGGGGGTGTAGGTGAAATGTAAGATAATTCTCATAGAGAAATTATTCCAAGTCCTTCCCCTAGAGGACCCACCTACCACTCGTATCCATCTCGTCACATCGAAGTGGGGGCTCGTCCGGGATTGTAAAATACACATTGGGATTGTTAAATACAATTCACTCAAAATTTTATTTCCTTTGGCTAGTCCAAAAATTTGGACAAAGAGCAGAATTCAGAGCAAATAGGCTGATTGAGTTGAGTCCAGGAGGGAAACCTTTTATTTTTGTGTGAATGGTTATCTTACATAGCAAATAATAAGAGTGTGTGTGGTTGATGTTATAATCAATTCATTTTGATATTTACATTGTGTGATTCTTTGCTTTTGTTGTACTTAGTGGATATTTGATTGATAAGGATTGTATAACAGTTCATTATCATGGCTGAAGCAGTGAAACTTAGACGGGAGATCAAGGAGTGGGGAGAATCCCTAGGCCTCTCTGGTCAGATTTTGTCTCATTTGTGATTACACAATTTGAAAAGGAATCTGAAGAAGGAAATTAAAACCGAAAGAGCGCGAAAAGAGCTGGAATTAGATGCAGAAAAGAGCGCAAAAGAAAAGAAGAGCGCAAAAGAAGCTGAAGAGCGAAAAAAAAGCTGACGGGAAACCCGAAGCTGCCGAGCGCGATAAGGCCAGAGAACATGAACTTGAGCTCAGAAAGATTGAGAAATCAGCGGAGAATGGTAGCTCTTCAGACACAGCCAGCAAAAATCACAACCTCCCATCCAAATTCCGGCAATGTCATTTTCTTTGGACCCTTTTAATGAGAACACACGGAAAGTATTGACACATACTTAGACCGGTTCGAAAGATTGGCCAATGAATTCGGCCTAGACCCAGAAAAGCGTAACATCAAATTAGCACAAGGTCTTAGAGGTGTTGCTTATGATGTTTATACCAAGTTACCAAAACAAAGTAACTGATTATGATGCTCTCAAACAAGCCCTACTCACCCGTTATGAACTGACAGCTGAAGCCTACCGGAAGAAATTTCGAAACTCGCGGCGTAGCAGGGGAGAAACCTATGGCCAGTTAGCAGATAGGTTAACAACTTATCTCCAAAAATGGTTGACACTGTCAAACCAAGCACAGACTTTTGATAGTCTGACTGAGCTCATCCTCTGCGAGCAGCTGCGTGACACAATGTCCACTGACCTGCAAACTTTCACGGCAGAACAAGGTGCTGCTTCACTAGCTGACCTGATCAAGCTAGCTGACAGATACACCGCCGCCCATGATGAAGCAAATGCACACAAAAAAAAAAAATGCGTGACAGGCAAAACCGGGATTCGAACCCCCCACCGTCACAGCAATCTCAAAACCAAAACCCACCCCCAAGTGGGAAACCACCACAAAGTGAGAAACAAAACTGGTAAACCACACAGTGGTAACTCAGTCCCTGTGAGTCAAAACAGTGCACAGAAGCGTTTCTGCGCGCACTGTAAAAATGACATCTCACAACACTGCAGAGTGCAGAAAATTCTTTGGACCAAGACTCCACACAATTGCTGCGTACCAGGTAGTGTCTACACCCAAAAGCGGTGACACACCATCTATGGTACATAACATCACTGCACCACCCATCAGTGAGCAGGTGTTTGTAAATAACAAACCTGCCTCCACTGTTTGTATGACACAGGATTGTCATACGATGCAGTAGTAAGAGCTTCCCTTGTGGAGCCAGCTGCTATTACCGAGGAGACAGTGCCTTTACAAGGGGCCGACCTGACTCTGCCACCTGCTACCTTACCTGTTGCCACAATTATGGTTGACAGTAGGTACATCAAGGGACAGATCAAGGCAGCCGTCATGGACAATCCGATCCATGATCTCCTACTTGGAGGCCATTATGTCACACTCGGGAACCCGTCTGAACCTGTCATTGTATCAACACTGCAGGTGAAGACCCCAAAGCAATTCAAACCTCCTAAAAAGGAGATGAAAGCAGCTCAGCGAGCTGACCCAACATTAGCTGCATGCTTCCAGAGGCAGCGCCACACCCGTCACCCCACTCGCAAGGGTGAATTCTTTAGGCGGAACGGTCTTTTGTATCGTAGGCTTAATAAAGATCATTCACAACTTGTGGTCCCGGCGCCACACCGGACCCGAGTGATGGAAGTGGGACATACACTCTGTTCGCCAGGACATATCAATGTAGGGCAGACAGTGCAATGGGTGATGAAGCAGTACTATTGGCCAGGGATGGCAGAGGACATAAAGAAATATGTCGATTCCTGCCCCCCCCATGCCAACACTGGTCATCAAGCCAAGGGGGTGATTCAACCCCAGGCCAGCCTGACAATCCAGACACAAGCCAACCGGAACCCAGTAATGTATTCCGAAGCTCCATCGGTGTCTTGGTGACTCCAGAGCTAGTGCCAAAAGCATAACGGACCACGATCGGAATGGATTGTCAAGCAGGAGCTTCTCTCGAGAGAGAATCTTTTTTCGGGGGGCCTATGTGACGTGACGCTTGACAACACCATCCCATCAGTCCCACTAAAACACCAAACCAAAAAAATAGATTTCAAATCTATGCCCACTCTCCCCTCTCAACCCCCCCCCCCCCCCCCCCCCCCCCCCCCCCCCCCCTTTCTTGCTTGGGACAGTGCGAAAGGCCCGACTGACACGATCAGTGACACAGGAAAAAAAAATTGCGTCACGGTAAATGCGTGCCGCCTTTCGTTCTTAGCCTACCCCTTCCCCCTCTCCCACCCTCCCCCCCCATGCTGTGCGATACACGCAGCGTGGGCGTGGGGCAAGCGTTCTAACAATAGCCCGTCTCACCCCCCCCCCCCCCTCTCCCCCCCCGACACAAAGGCATGTGCGACACAGGGCATGTGCCGCGCTCTCCACCCCCACCCACCACCACCCCCCCCCCCCCCTTTCATCCCTACCGTCCCCGTCCTCGCAGGCACCTGCACGTGCTCGCGAACACCTATGCGGACGCATAAATTAACTGGGGCTCAACGGTCAGCTATACGGATGCATAATGCATAAATTATCCCGTGCCGATTAGGTTCAAACATTTCCGAGGCGATTGGTGACTAGACTAAATCCCTCCCCCTCTCACCCCTGATCGGTGAATGACAGGTCGTCTCAATTTGATTCGGCAAGCAAGATTCATAAACTAGGCACACACCGGCTCAGCTTCACTGACCCCTCAGGACTGCCTGTAGACAAGAGCAGAGGAAGACAAAGGGACAGAGGCCTAGGGAACTCTTGGTAACTCCTTGATCTCAAGTCATTCCCTGTTCATTCCCAGGAAAAGTGAGTTGGAACTCTGTTTTACATTTTTGAATCTATGTATTGATTTTATGTATGCTGTGTGTGTTAGCATTGTAACTTTGTACAAATGCTTAGCAACATTTATCAAACTGATGAATGATTATTTTGTGTAGTAGTTTGCTTGCCATCATATGGCAAAAGCTCTCTCCCAGTGGTTTTGATTCTTTGTTAACAATCTGACCACTGCTCTTTGTGTGCACCCCTGACTTTTGTCAGTATGCAACTCTGTCTGTTAAGATAATAATTCAATGATTAATTTTGATCAGGAAAACAGTATGCTGTGCTAGGTAAAAACTGCTACTACTCTGATTTATAAATACTGGTGATTATTGGAATGATTTGTAGTGTATGACTTTAAGTCTACACCACATGTGTGTACTTGGACTAAGCATAGCCCAAGTCAGTGTGATTTGATTCATATGAAACAAGGAAGAGTGTATAACTAAAACTGTAACATTGTATTACTGTCTCCTACCCTTTTGTAAGCTTAACTTAGCCATTAAACAAAAGTGGAGGTTAATAGTTATAGCAGAAACTCTACCATAGAGAAAACTTTGCTGGCTGAGTCTCACACCCTCTCTGAAAGAAAGAGGAAAAGGGTAAATGTGTGCACTCGACAGACCAGCCACCAGATTCTCATCTACAGATCAAGTTCTCTTTATCGCAGAACTGGGATCCTGGTCACGCTACACATTGCGACTGAACCAGGAGCTGGGACTTCGCCAGAAAAACCAGGGCGACACCAGACAACAAATCTACACCAGTGGGGCAGTCACACAGCCACAGGAAGAGAACAACTGTCTTCTCCGAAGCAAAGCTAAGTTTGCTTACCACCTGGACTCAAACCCATCAGACCCTACCCCCTCACTTTATGATGAAACAGTGAGAACCTGTCTATGAGTACCATTCTGGCTACAATACTGGGTGCTAGCAAGCGGGGTGGATGTATAATAACCATATACATTCAGTGTAACTTAGACAGAACCCCTGTATGCCAACTTAAGCTTGCTGCACAGAGTGCAAGCGAGTAAAGTAGGAGTGAGGAAGGACCCCTCATTGTGGTAGTCCAATGAGAACTGAAACACAGCCTATGGAAGTGTCACCCATTTCTATCTATGTATAAGTAATAAAAGTTGATGTGTGAAAGTGCACTTAACTTGTGTCAGTTCCCTGTTGTTCAATCGAATGTTGAATGTTTGAACTTCTCTCTTCAATTCTGTATCTCGGAGCTATAAGTACTTATAATTAATAGTACAGGCCTAAGGAAAATTATCTCAGAGCTTATCAACACCCGGACAAATAAAAAATTTCTTTGATGACTAGTACCGGAAAGTTGCTCCTTCCACCACTAGTAAGAGAGGGGGTGTAGGTGAAATGTAAGATAATTCTCATCGAGAAATTATTCTAAGTCCTTCCCCTAGAGGACCCACCTACCACTCGTTTGTGTGAATGGCACACAGATTCCAGCCGATGGCTGAAGTATGTGATGCCTACATGACTTGTGCTCAATTCAGTTCAGTGGTTTATTTTATGTCTTTTCATCGCCAGATGATATATGACTTGTGCCTCTGATCTGATTAAAAGGGAACTCAGGCTTTACGTTTCCGCATGGAATCCAAATATTCAAGCTCCCTACATGGGATTACGTATACTGTATTCTACCTCTTGCAGTACACACCGACAAGTATCCTGTCAAATGTGGATTAACTTCAAGTTATAAAATATTACTGAATATACAATGTACAGCCACAAAAAACATTTAACAAAACACCACAAAACTCTGAAGACAGACATGGTGGATAACCAACCTACAATGTACAAGTAGGAACACATAAAAGTTAAAACACTACTAAATCTGCTGCGATGTAAACACAATGTACAAATACAATTGTGGATAAGTGAAATTATAACAAGTATAAAAGAAAACTTACTTACAATTTTTCAGCCATTCTAAGAGAAAATAACTCTTGAAGAACGAATGACGTCAAACCCTCTCTAATTATAAGATCAGATTGTAGTTCAGAAATAAAATATGTTTCCATGTAAGATAGGTAAATATAAGTTGCATCGAAGCAAGTGAAGATTAAAGTTGTTTTTTATTTTGAACATAAATCATACATTTATCGAAAAAAGAGATAAATTGTTTGGGAATAATAATTTTGTTTCGCTACAGTTGCTAAGGTTTAGTTGCTAAGATGATTTATTTGTTTACATTTTGTTTTAGTAACGAAGGATAGCAAATCATTAAAAACTTGATTAAGTTCTTTTAATAGTTGTTTGTTAGAATTAGATTATTATACTGAGTTTATCGATAGTTTGTTATACTATTATTTTTGCTTCGATGTTATGTTGTCAGAATGATGTTCTGTTGTATGTTGATCGTTAGATCTACTGATGACGAAACATGTATAAAAAGAGAGAGTGTGTGTGTATGTGGAATGACTTGCTGACAATGGCTTGCTGACGAGAATTCCTTGCTGAAATGCCAATTCTGCCATAAAAGGGAAGAGCTACATCAACTCTGGGCTAGTCTGGTCTCAAGATTGTTTGCCTGGCTGACCTGAGCGCTGGCTGCTTGCTGTCTCTGCTACCTCTTATGATCCGCAATACCCAGCAGATTTTCTCTGCATGAAAGATCTGTGCAAAGTGGCAGGCACAAAGATGATGATTGAACACTCTGCCCATATAGACTGAACTGAAATCCTTTTGGTTCAACTGAGATCCTGCCTATGCCCTACGACCACTTTGCCACACAATCAAGAAAATAGCTACCACCACCAAACCCTGAAGTTGGCTGAAGTCAGGCATAGAATGTGAAGCTGGAGAAACCACATTCTGCTGACAGTATCACGTCTGTTTAAAAAAAAAAAAAAAAGCAAACAACAACAAAAAAAAGCTGATTTTGAAATAGATCTGATACTTACCAACAACAGCAGCAGCATTATACACCTGTGAGTATGGTGGAGATGGATATATACAGGGTAATTGATGACAATGATAAATTCAAAACTTATGATGGTGGACATGGAAAGTGTGTGAATTGCTTAATAGCATTTTTCTTTCCTCTAGGACCTGGAGTCATGGCACAGATACTAAAGAGGTGGGTTCGGGGTGAAGGTAAATACCTGGTAATCTTGTGCACTGTTTGCTCTGATATCCTGTCATTGATTAAACAATGCATACAGGAAACTTCCACATGATCCACAGGAAGGAAATAGCGGCACTGACCTGATGGTGGTTCTAGTTCTTCAGCGACATCGATTTCAATCTTCACCTCTGACATCACCAGATGATCAGGGAATGCCATGGGGTAACAGAGTCTGTAGACACAGTTATACTTTTGTATACAAATGACACCTTCTTCAGCGGTGTTTTTTTTGTTTGTTTTTTTTGTTATTTTTACACACACACACACATACACACAAACACATACACAACACATGATCTATTCCTCTCTCTCTCTCTCAAACATGCACACACTTGAACTTGGAATTTACTCCTTTCACCCTTTTCTTAATCTCTCTGTACTTACATTGTCCTCCAAAAATATTCTTCTTGCTATTGATAGGTCTAGTTGTATTCTCTAGAGTAAAATCTGGTTACACTGGGCTGATTCTGTCACGTACTTACCCCAAACTTCAAATTCAATAAAAACTGGCTTAGATTATCATCAATCATAGAAAAAAAAATATTACGCATACATAGTAATTACTATTTTGCAAATGACATGCATGCACTGATGCAGTTCCTTGATTCTATTCCTAGTCATAGAAGCAACAATGAAACTGACAGATGACAAGATGAAGGCAATCTTTGCTAAAAATATTCACATGAAATGGAAGAAATAAAGGATTTAACTGACCCTCCTCCTCCACCCCATCCCCCTTCCCAATGATGGGGAAGCACAACTTCAACTGGCCAGATTATTTTCAGTTCAATGATCCCGTGTGCAGTGATCACTTGGAGGGATGTCTGTATCTGATTCATGCAACCACCCACTGTCACACTTTCTTTGGTTTACTGACCTTTAACAAATGCTGAACATTACCAAATGTGTGGGCGGGCAGGACTGCGAAAGGCTTCTTTTCTAATGTAAGACTGATAAATGTTAATAGTTGTACATACTATAATGTAGTTGTACACACTTCCCAGTTCATCGCAACATGTGTTCAGCAAAAAGCCAGGAGCCCAACTTCAACTTCTGCTTGGTTCTCATCCACTGGCGCTCAACAGACAAGATAGAAGACTTTCAACTATACCTTTTTTTGTACATCGAGAAGTTAACAGAAAAATCCAGAAGGAAATACAAACTTACATTATCCCCTTCCCTCTCTCTTTGTTTTCGCGGTCGTAACTCTTACCGGAAGACACTGATATGTTCTACAGAAAGATGTACAAAGAACAAAAAAGCATGTCTCTGCTTTGTCCTACCCTTTTATTGGGGTCTAAAGAGAATGTTTTCCAACAAATCAAAAATATGTGTCAATGTTTGTTATGAACATCCAATCAGGCATCTGTGAAGCAGGATACTCTTACAGGAGGTCTTTAAATGAGATGAAATTGTCAAAAGTTGCATGTCGCCAAAGAGAGTTAGTTTGTTTCAAATACATCTACGATGATGCTCGGTCAATCTACCTAAAGGTGTCTTTTGCCTCAAATAAGCTTTGGTGGCTTGTAGTTTTCACAAGTAAATTTGATGTTGACATTCAGATTTATACAGAAGCACACAAATTTTTACACCAATGTCGTCAAAACATTGTAATCTACATTACTAAATGGCAATGGGTTTAAAGACTTAAAAGAAACCTTTAAACCAGACCCCAGTATTTATTCTAAAACCAGAAGGAAACAAAATCACACTTTAAAAACTTCCAATAAAGTATAAACTTGAGCAAAATTTGACATCAGCAAGATTTTTTTTTTTTTTTTCAGAGTTGGCATAAAGCATGTAATCTACGTGACTTCGTTTCTACCAAACTGGCTAACGCTACCTGTCTGAAGAAAAAATATATGAGAAACACAAGCCTACGGGAAGATATTACACTTAAACTTGTAGGGAAAACTCCTTCCAGTTTTTCGTCAGACTGGGACAGAAATGTACGTTACGTAAGCAACGTTACTGCAGAAAAGGTTACTTGTTTGTTCCGTGTCAAGTTTTAATTTTTTTTTTTTTTGCACTACCCGCTCTATTAAAGCATCATAATTGCTTCCCTGGTTTTGCCATTTGCATTTCAGATTTGGGATGTGAAACAGTGGAGCCATGAATAGATTGATTGATATGCTGGTAAAGTGAGCTTGGTTTCCAAGTTCAAAACAGAGGTGGGTACCTTCATAGTAATTATGATTTTTAGATACATTGTTAGAGCATGAACACGGTTTAAACACAAAATCTGGGTGTGATTTGTCTCAGGTATTTTCTTTTTAATGCATAATGTAGCAATGTCAGTTGCAACACAGCTTACATACTTTCATTAGACTTGTCTGTTTCTCGAAAGTGTCTTGTTGCAAAAGCCGTGTCAGAAAGCCAGCAAGTATAATGTTTTCTGAATCTATAAAAAACCGTCATAACATCTGTTGCCTCGATGGTCACGTGTGCAGCTTAACAGCTGCACTATGATGGAAGAAAGTGATGGTAATGGAGATTGGGGAAGCCATATCATTAATATCTTTTTTCTACAATGAAAGAATAGAAAGCTGGAACTTTAGACATTAGAACAGGCAGAACAAGTATTATCAAATACAAACAATGACTTCAGGGTGAGATGTCAAAAGCAAAAAGAAAGCGAATGTATGAGGGTTAATTGATAACGTAGATTACAAGGTAACGTAGCTTATAAAACTAAATTTGTGATTATGGACTCCCAACAGGAGTAATTATATAATCAGAATGGAGAGAAAATTTCTCTGTGTTTCTGTTTGTCTGTTTGTCTGTCTGTCATTCTGTCTGTGTATGTATGCGCATACACATTTAAAGCAAAAAAAATTGGGTGTATCTCATATAATACTAAACCAAAATGAAAGCGATTTCAGACCAGATGGGCCATAATACTGGAAGTGTGTTCACCTTTCTGAAGAGTCTTTTCCATGTGATCCAGAAATAGTTCCTGACCTTGAGTTCATTCACTATTGGACAGACAGCCCAACCTCCCAGTACAGGAACAGATTTATGTTCTATGTCATTTCTGATCACGCAAACTTATTTGGCATCAACTTATCAAGGCATGTTGGAACCTCTTTGAAAGTGGCCATGGAAAAGGGTCCTGTGATGGCCTTGGTGGAGTGGCAAAGAGGATGGCCGACCTAGCATCCCACCAAAGCAGGACAATCCAGGATGCTGAAGACTTCTTCAAATGGGGAAAGGAGACCTCAAAAACGGTTCGCCACATCTTCGTCAGTGAGGAAGATGTGAGCAGAGAAAAACAGATCTTAGAAACCCTGACCAAAGACACAGTCCCATGCAAAGGGACTATGAAAGTAAACTTTGTTTTACACAGTAGAGAGAAACGTCATCATGACCAGATCAACCTCTTGCTATTGTCACAATTGTTTGACAGGGTATCTCAGTCAATGTCACTGGACTCAATGCACATGTGTGGAAGAAAATATCCAAGCTCAGTCAGTCAAAACACCTATCGACTGCAATGGACACACAAGACCATACTCCTGTGCCGCATTGTGATCCCACAGGACTGTCGACCTCAACTGTGGAGGAACATCGACTAAAGCCCAAAGGCCAGCGCTACCTGATTCCGAAATCCTGGACGTTCATCCTGACAAAGGTGACTTTGTTGCAGCAGTGCATCAGAAGCAGTGGTACGTCGGTAAAGTCAAGGACATTGATGAGGAAGAAGGAGAGTGCTATACTGAGTTCATGAAAAGGAGTAAAAAGGTTGATAACTCCTACAAGAGGCCACATCACCAAGATGAATTGTGGGTGTCCTTTGATGACATCATCTGCATTATACAAGAACCAAAAGCAACAGGTCGATTTGGGCGGACATTTCAGCTTCAGGAAGATCTGCATCTGATCAGGATTTGTTTGAAAAAGTGCAGTGACCTGGCTGTTTCCCATCATTTGGATGGCTAGGATTAAGTAGCATCTTGCAGTCACATTTTTCTTTGTCTGTGTCCAATACATACTGAATCACCACTTAAGACAGTTTCCGTAACATGTGTTATCATAAAAGGCTTTTTTTTTTTTTTTACATTAAAGTGTTTTAAGTTCTTTTACAAACAGGAAAGTATCAGACTTCTGAGACTAACCAGAAGTAATCTACGTGATCAGAAGTAACCTACGTTTCCTTTGTTGAAATCATCAGCTATGAATCTGAAAAATAATACTAAGGTTCATAATCTTTCATTTTGTTTCGTTTCATTCCGGTAGGTTAGGTCTTTTGGACATTTCTGCAAATGTATAAAAACTGTAATCTACATTACAAGAACTGTAATCTGTGCTCTAATTATTTTTTAGTTTAAAAATAATTTTCACCTACTTATTTTCACACAGTTCAGTGAAATTTAGTGAAAGGAATGATTAAGTTTCACTTTTTCATTATACATTTTTGTCTTTCCTATTGTTATGCTAAATAAGAGATTTTGTTTGAGGAGTTGGTGGATGAAAAAAGCCACCTTTAAAAAAAAAAATTTTTTTTTTTTTTTGCTGTTGAATTCCTATAAAGTATGACGAGTTTGCTTAGAGAATGCAAACAGGCGTAGTATGCTATGAAATGATATTCATTTCTGGAGTTGAAAATGTAAAGTATTGGTGGATTTTGTTTCCTGTTTTGCGTTCATTGAATTTTGAAGCTAGCAATGTGGCATAACGTAAATTACAACATTCATTTCAGGCCATTGTGTTCAATGAAGAATTGCAACAAAACTGTTTGAGGCTGCGATTTTTTTTTTCTTATTATCCAAATATTGCAAAAGGGTTGTTCTGTGAAACTAATAAAAATCTGTGCTAAAATCGATTTGTTTCCTTTTATGATATTTTGGATTCTGATTTGTACATCTTTCTGTAGAAACGACTGATTAAACCAGCAGGTCCCCTGTGACAATTTCGTCCAAATCCAGACAAAGTCTGTATTTTACAAGCTATTTCGGCCAGCAGACACAGCCAGCCAGCCTATTTTTCAAAGCTCTGATACAAGTGACCAACTTTTATGTTATCGAATTGCGTTTAGTACTCTGATTCACTCACAATGACTTCGTTCAGCTCTGTGTTGGAAACCTCGGTCCTTCGCACATCCTTCGAGTTGTCTGCCCAGGCGAGCAAAGTTGACTTTTGCGCGAAAGGTGGTCAGGGGAGTTAACCCTATTGTTGGAACAGCTATAGTATAGTATAGTATAGTATAGTATAGTATAGTATAGTAGTAGTATAGTATAGTATAGTATAAGAGCGATTGGGGCTCTACTTTTAAAGAGTCTATTCGTCTATCTAATTCTAACTTTGATTTTTAGCATTGCGTGCAAGCTCAGTTTTTCAGGAGTTATTCTTGGCAAGTAGGGTTATACAATGATGGTAGATTCTTCCAATGTTCATCTAGTCGTCTCTCAAAAGCATCCACTGATGGTGCAGGAACCACTGACTCTGGGGCATCTCCCTTTTCTTTTAGCTGTGTAGGGTCTTCTTCTTCTTCTGTAAAGTCTCCACAATCAACAGGTCGATTATTATGAGACCGTGAAACAGGGGATCTGCTAAAAAAAAAACAACAAACAAAAACAAACAAACAACAACAAACAACAACAAAAAACCTATTCTGTTTCCTATTTCTTATCGAGATTACTCACATTCATACCACAAAGTAACACCCCCCCCCTACCTTACCTACTCACTAGCCTAGACAAGAAGAAGAAGAAGAAGAAGAAGAAGAAGAAGAAGAAGACCAGACCACCACCACCACCACCACCACCACCACCAACAACAACAAAGGTGTGTGTGTGTGTGGGGGGGGGGGGGGGGGGGGTTACACTTTGCAGGGTGAAACTGCACGTCCCAATTCTTCCCCTAAACAGCGAGCTGTTGGAGGTCTTCCTGTAGTTGGGCTTTGGTCCTGGGCAGAGCTGACCCTGTTGTACACCGCAACGTCATCTGCAAAGAGTCTGCCGTTTTAGTCAGATTGTCAGCAGGTCGTTGATAAAGGCTAGAAATAAGAACGGTCCCAGCACTGACCCCTGTGGCACACCGGATCTGACTGGTACAAACGATGAGCACGACCCATTTACAACCACTGCCTGTCGTGTGTTCTGCAGAAAACTCGCTATCCACCTGTTGCTATGACTTTGGACACCATATGCATGGAGCTTATGAAGGAGAAGGCTATGGCTGACTTTGTCAAATGCCTTAGCAAAGTCCATTATAAGGATATCGACTTGTTCTCCTCCCTCCATGTGTCCAACAATTTCGTCAACAAGTTCGAGGAGCTGTGTTTCACATGAGCGACCCTCTCTGAAGCCGTGCTGGTGGTCAGTGAGGATCCTCCGGGAATCCAGGTGTTCCATCATAGCACTTGATACCACATGTTCCATGACTTTGCATATGATGCAGGTGAGGGAGACTGGCCTGTAGTTAGCAGGGTCGTATTGTTGTCCCTTTTTGAAGATAGGCGTGACGTATGCATCTCTCCAGTCTGCTGGAACAACTCCGCTGGACATGGAAGACTGGAACAGTATGGTAAGTGATGGGGCCACCTCTTCTGCAATCTCGCGGAGGACTCTGGGTCTAATTCCGCCAGGTCCGCTGGCCTTATTCGGATCTAGTCTTCTCAACACTTTGAGGACTCCATCAGTACCGAAGTAATGACAGTGCCATCCATGGGTGGATAACTGGCGCCGTTCATTCCGGTTTTCTGCTTGAACTCTTCAGACGAATACTCCTTCCCCTCGCTGAACAGACTGAAACTGTTGATTCAGTATTCCAGCTTGGGTTTTCGGTCTGAGAAGAGCCGTCCATCTTTCTTGAGGGGTGCAACACCAGTGTTGCATGTTCTGTGGTGCTTTATGAAGCTCCAGAACTTTTTGTTCTTAGTTGCTTGTGGCCGTTGCTCCTCCTCTTCGAAAGTATCGTTGAGGTAGCACCAGTAGTTCCATCGCAATCGTCGCTGAGCGATTCGTCTTAGATTCCTAACTTCTTCTCTGTCCTCTTGCCTACCAGACTTCTTCATCTTCTTGTAAGCCCTGTCGTGCCTGCTCATGAGTTTACGCAACTCTGGAATAATCCACGGCTGATGGGGCTTAGGACGAACAGTCTTCTGGGGGATAAACGTCCTGATGGTTTTTTTTTTGTAGGGTGTCCTTGAACAGATTGCAAAGCTCCTCTGTTGAGACCGTGTCCTTTTTCTCTTGAACTTCATCATAGAGGTCTTGCACTGTGTTTTTGATGCTTTCCCAGTCTGATTTCGCATATAGAGGAATTTCGCGTTGTTGTTGACTCTTTACCCTTTGTAGTTTTTAAAAGTGTCTAGTATGTTTGGGAAACAACAGTAATACAGTAACAGTTTGGATTTTAAAAAGAAAATAACAAACTTAAACATTAACACTTGGAACAACTATGTACACTCACTTGGAACAACTATGTACAAAGTGAACACTTCGTTTGCTCAGTTACTCTTTGAATCTTGTCGGTCTTTTGACGACCCTTCCAAAAGGTGTTGTATGGTGAGAATTTCATCTTGTCTTTGTTGAGTGTTACTTTGAATGTCTCCAGTCTGCTTCTGATCACCAGACTGTACAGGCGAGTATCCTTGTGTTCGTTGTTGGAGTGCATTGCGGTGTCTTTGACGTTGTTCAGATTCATGTGTGTGGTCGTGATGATATTGCTGTTGCTGTTTGTATTCACTTGATTGTTGTGGTTCAATTATTGTTCAGATTCTTGTCTATGCATGTCAGTGTCATCTTCGTGGAGTGGTGATGTTTGCGGTGGCTTCGTAGAAGTTGATCCGCGCTTGTCATTACTCTGAAGGAATTGGGTTCTTCACAGACTTGGACCACTGTGGCTGGTTTCCATCGTTGAGTGTACTGATTTGTGATCCACACTGCTTGTCCTTGGTGGATGGGGGGTAGTTTGTTGCCCGCGTGATAGCTGTAGTTTTCAGTCATCAGTGAAGCCATTTGACTGTGGATATCTTGGCGATGAAGTTGTGTGCTGTATTCCCCATGTTCTGATAAAGTCCTGGTAGGCCTTTCCTGTAAACTGGGGACCAATATCAATGATGATGGTGTCAGGTTTTCCAAAAATGCAAGGGCTTTCTTTGTTTCTTCTGTCACAATTTTGCTACTTGCTATAGTCAGCAGAGTTACAATTGGAAACTTTCAGAAGTAGTCTGCGATGATCAAGTATGTTGTATTGTCCACCTCAAACAGGTCAGTTCCGATCTTCTTCGAAGGTGTGGAGGCGATCTCATGGGCTGTCATGGGCTCTTTGTGGTTAACTGGTCGTGTTTATTGGCAGATGTAGCATCTTTGAATCATTCTGTGTCATTGTTGATGGTGAGCCAGTACACCGAGTCTCCTGCTAACAATCATTTTCTCAATCCCTTGGAGTGCCCTATGGAAGTGTTGATGGGATGAGAACTTGCATTCCTTTGAAGATGATCCCATTCTCAATTGCCAGTTCATCCCTAGAGGGCCAGACAGTTCTGATTCCCGCTGTTAACTCCTTGATGTTTGTAGGCCATCCCTGGATGATTTGTTTTAGGGTGCAGAGGACAGAGTCTCTGTCAGTTTCTTCTTGCAGTTGATGTTGTTTTTCTCTTGGGAAGTTGATGAGTGCAATTTCATCTGTTTCTGTTTCTTCTGGCATCAGCTCTGTGCCGTTCACTCTCAAGTCCAGCAATATGCCGCCTGTGTCACGTCAGTCTGAGAGTCGGGACTGGGTGTGTGAAAGAGTCGTCAAGTTTCCGGGTTGGTGCATAGGTTTGAATCTGTGTGATACCGAAGACGACTGCCAGCATCTCTCGATCTATGTTGGGGTAGCTGCTTAGAGCATGATTCAGTGTCTTGGAGGCAAATGCTCTAGGGTGGTTGTCTTGGAGTAGGGCTGCGCCTACACCTCTTTGACTTGTACCAACCTCCGGGGTGACTGGTTTCTTTGGATCATAGAATGCCAGGCAGGCGTCAGCTGACAGGTTTGCCTTCATCTCCTCAAAACAGTGGCTGTGGTCCTCCTGAATGATGAACGGTGTGTCCTTCTTGAGGAGGTCTTTCAATGGCTGTGATTTGTCGCTGAAGTTTGGTAGGAAGGAAGCCATGTAGGTCACCATGCCTAGGAATCGTTGCATATCTTGCTTGTTCTGTGGTATCGGCATTTCTTTGATGGCTTGCACTTTTGTCGGGTCTGTTTGATACCTTCAGTGGAGTAAATGTTGCCAAAGAATGGAATCTGTGACTTTCGGATGTCACATTTTTCAGAGTTGAAAATGAGTTCATTCGCGTCTGCACGTTCCATCAATGCCTTCAGGTTACGGTCATGTTCTTCTGCATTTTTGCCATGCACGCAGACATTGTCATGGATTCCAATTACTCCGGGTGGTCCTTCAAAGAATTTCATCCATTCTGGTTGGAAGATGTCCTGGGATACGTTGACTCCGAAGGATAGTCTTCTCCATCAGTATCATCCAAATGGTGTTCAGAATGTCGTGAGGGGCTGACCCTCTTGATCTAGATGGACAGACCAAATTTTTGCGCGCTCTACTTCCTGGGTGTGCAGAAACCCATGCTTTCAATGAAGGAATGATCCCTCGCCATACTCCGTGGTGTACAGTAACCCATGGTTTCTGTATAGAAACTAATCCCTCGCCGTACGCCGCGGGTGTACAGTAATCCATGGTTTCTGTATAGAAACTAATCCTTTGCCGTACGTTGTGGGTGTAGAGTAACCCATGGTTTGTGAGTAAGAGCTAATCCCTTGCCGTACATTGTGGGTGTACAGTAACCACATCTGCTCGTAAAGCAACTTTGACTTTTCCTTCAGCAAGCTTGCATGTACAATTCATTTGCATGCGTTTACAAGTTTATTGTGAATCAGATGTGCCTGCAAGATGATAGTCTTGTTTGCTACTTGTGTGTGCTTGTATGCACCCAACCTGGACTTTTTCTCCTTCCTTTTTTCCTACAAGTCCCCCTATTTCCCA
The DNA here is from genome assembly GCA_016801955.1 of Conus betulinus. NCBI lineage: Eukaryota > Metazoa > Mollusca > Gastropoda > Neogastropoda > Conidae > Conus > Conus betulinus. The sequence goes on from JADBJO010009219.1 coordinate 77,761, forward strand.
TGGCCGACATTTTGGCATTCCAGGCTTTTCTTCATTTCGATGTAATTGGGTTTAAAAAAAAAAAAAAACATATCGCTGCTAGCGCCCTAATTTATGCTATAATCAGTACTGCAGAAATAGATTTTAGATCAATGGATTTCAGACATACAATACAATAATATCAAAAAAAAAAAAAAAAAAAAAAAAAAAGGCATTATCAATCAGTTCTCCCAGTGATTCTCTTTTTAAAGGAAAAAACAAATCACTCGGAATTGTTGTAGATAAATCAATCTAATGTAATAACTGACAGTAATAAAAACTTACCGCAGACTTGAACTGGGATGTGATTCACGCGCGTCTCTCTGTCTCTAGCCGGCAAGCACGCATGACGTCACACCCAACAACATATGGCGCGAAGTATGGTTGGCCTCACACCCACGACGCACAGCGCGCAAAGTTTGTTCTTTTGAGAGTATGGGTGTAGTCACACCCATGACGTACTGTATATTTAGTGTCTATTTATATCCACAACATATGGCGCGAACGGTTTCTTCTTTGTAAGTATGGGTGGCCTCACACCCACGACGTACAGCACGCAAGGTTTGTTCTTTGAGAGTATGGGGGTGTGATCACACCCACGACGTACTGTATATTTATTGTTTAATTATTTCTTTGTTTATGCACAAAACAAAATAATTTTCAGGTGATATGTAGTATGATACATTATAGACAAAGTCATGAAATTATTTCAACACATATCATCCACACTGACAATTCAACATAGCAGCACTGAATCTAACTCTACAATGAAAGCAAACTATTCGTAAAAATACTAATGAGATGGGAGATGGTGAAACAGAAGGAAACTTACAAATAAACAAACAAAACTACAGAGAGAGGTCAGAGAAGGGTAGGTAGGGGGTAGGGGGAGGAGAAAGGGGTAGTCGACAGAGTGGGAGTGGGGATGAGCGATTTTAACGGAGTAGGCAATATGTCTAGACGATATATTCAAAGTATGGTTCACAGAAAACTTTGCGAATGGGCGCTAATCATTTTAGTGGAATAATTGAATTACCGAGATATAAAATGTTCATGCAAATGTTTCTGGAAAAGTTTAAAGTATTCGTATTTTGCAGATTCGGTGGAAGTGAGTTCCAGACATATGGTCCAGAGTAAGCTAGGCTTGTTTTGTATGATCAATGCGTGGGTAGGGAAGAACGAATTTCGTCGAGCCAGAAAAGCTGTTCGATCTTGTAAAAAGCATTGATATAACATGGCAGAGTGTCTGTCAAGATTGTAAACATAAATGATGCCTTGTTGAATTTCAATTGCTCACTCAGAGGAAGTACGTTCAGCACTTTTAGTATTTCGTCTGTTGTTAGAGATACAGATGGATGGAGTAGTTTTGCTGCACGTCTATGGAGAGAATTCAGCCTTTTTTCATGGACATCACAACTCCCGTCCACACTGTTGAAGCGTGATTGGTATGTGACATTATGTGTGCATTGAATAAAAGTTTTAGCACAGTACTGTTGACGTAGCGCTTAATTGAGATAACAGGAAAAGGTGTTTTGACACTACCTGTCATACGTTATTGAGATGAGATTGCCATTTCAATTCTTTATGTATCGTTAACCCTAAAAACACGATGCTCATCTACCTGCGCGATAGGAGTGCCATTCAACTGACGTTTTAGGCAAAGAGGAGTCAATTGGTGTTTTTGGAGGGTAGCTATAATCATAGATTTGGTTTCGGTTGGGTGTATGACTATTGAGTTTGAATGACACCAGTCTGACACGTCGTTTAGACTTTTATGAAGAGAAGTTTCTATTGTCTGTAGATCACTACCATTCGTTTGGAGTGACGAATCATCAGCAAATAAATCTGTCGTGACCTTTTCATCTGATACGGACAATGCTAAATCACTGATGAAGATGCGGAATAGGAGGGTACCTAGTACTGAGCTTTGTGGGACTCCATGTCTGACAAAGTCTGAAGCAGGGGCTTTGCCATTAAACACCACATACTGAATACTATCGTTCAAGTATGATTGGAATAATGAGACCATCAGAGTATGGTTCAAGTAGAAAGTTTCTTTAGATGAATGGAATGATCAACAAGATCAAACGCCTTTTTGAAGTCAAGAAAGACAACCCGTCGTTTGTGATTGGTTCATATTTGAAAGCCATGAGTCACACATTCGTGAGAACGCTGTGTGGCAGGAGTGATGAGATCAGAATCCAGATTGGAGTGGGTAAAATAGTTTTTCTCCATGAACTGAGATACGTGTGTGGATGAGATCAGAATCCAGATTGGATGGGTAAAATAGTTTGTTTTTTCTCCATGAACTGAGATACGTGTGTGTGTATGTGTCTTTCGTGAATTGATAGTATGGATATAGGTCTGAAATTATTTGGATCCAACAAATCATTTGAATGTTGGAAGGGGGATCACTTTGGCGTTTTTGAACGCTTGAAGGAAAACATTCGTTTCAATAGATATATTACATATGTATGTGAGAGATTCAAACAATGTAAGTAGAGAGAGTTTGAGAAGAAATGCAGGTGTGTTATCAGGACCCATGGATTTTTTATTCTCTAACTGAGCTATGTGCATTCCTAATTCATGTACAGCAAGAAGGGGATTTTGATTGAGTTACTGGATCCAAGTTTTTGTTTGCATATTGATAATAGGAAGGTCGGGCATGTATATTCATTTGGTGCTCTTATAGTCTGTGAGGCTCAAGCAAGGATATCTGCAAAATGACAGAAAGTGGGTATATTAATTTGTCCGGGGTGATGTTTGTGCTTGAGTTCTGTGAATCTGTATGCTTGTTGTGCACAATAGTGTTTACTGCCCGCCACACTGGTGCTGTGGATTTTGCATCTGTAATCATTTAACTGAAGTAGTCTCGTTTGGCTTTTTCAACTTCACTTGAAACCAAGTTTCTCTGCTATTTGCTTTTGTCAAACAAATTTGCTGCCTTGAGTTGGTCACGTAGAACCATTTCTTGCAAATTCTGGTGTTAACCACAGGTTCATATGCGGATGCCTAACTCTTTTCTGATGTAACGGATTAAAACAATGAATGACGATCACACACACACACACACACAAATAAATGTTTACAGCGGTGCAAATAAAGAGGATGCTATGAGTGCTATGAGCACAATCCACTTTACAGCAGATTTAGACAGCCAGCCAGCGAAAATGAAAGTGAAATGAGTACACTGGTGAATGATTAAGAGAATAAATTAACAGATAAATTTTTAGTGTAGATAGATCTATCAAAATTCATACACAGTTCCTGCACAACTACAACAAAGAAAAAGTTCACCAGTTTTCATTTGGTTTTAATCACAGTAACGATTACATACAAACAACAAAAAACAAATTCAACACTTAATAATTCAAATGGAGACCACATTGTTGCAGTCCAAACAAGAATTCATGTTTGCACAGTGATCTGAAAAAAAAAATTGCAGACTGATAATCAATTTCAAATAAACATTCTCATGTTTGTTTACACACACACACATGTGTGAGTATATGCATGTGCACGCATATCACGCACACATTGCTCAAGGTGTCCCTGAAAACACTGGCCCATAACAGCAAAGGCCATAGTGAACAAACTCACTCTCTCTCTCTCTTTTTGTCCCCGAAGTAATCTTTTCATACAGTGTCCACTTCTTCCTGGCATTTTGCAGAATGTTGTGTTATGAACAGCAAACATCTATGTCCATGAAATTAACCAAAAACATAAAAGGCAGAAATTTTGTAAAAGTATGGGATGGAGGAAAGGCAGTGGGGGAGTTCATCTTCCACATGTTTGAAAACCAGAGGGAGGGGTAGACCACAACACAGCCTCTTGTTCCCACAGTTCACACCGTACTATTGTGCAACCACTCTTTCCGGTCTTTCTAAGGGTACATTTTTTTTGTCCATCAGATTCAGATGTTTTTGTTCTCAGCCGAGACCACTAAAAAGAAAAAAAAATCAGGGCATTTTCTGCCGAGTGCCAGTAGTGTTTAATGCCTGATCTGAACATGGAAACAGAAGCACACACACACACACACACACACACACACACACACACACACACACACACACACAAACTCTCTCTCTCTCACTCTATGACAAGATCAGACCAGCAGAGCTTTTTTCATGTGCCAATTCAGTCTCGGTAATACAAAACGAAAAGTATCTGATCCGACAAAGAAAGTGCAGTAGGCATTACAAAGCATTCCAAAAAAACATCATATCTATCCTATGTGTCTTTAGTTTGACTGGTCACTAGAAATGGTGCGATCTTTACAAATTAAAAATAACACAATGCAAACTAATATTCATACGTAGAAATTTCCATGTCTTTCCTTATGATATAAGACTATATACAGAAACATATTCAGGCTTACAGAAACATACTCACAATTTACACTATCAGAACTCAAAGCACATTGTTTATTAGTTTAACTCAATTTGAAATACCATAGCAATGAAATTATATATATATATATATACATATATGAATATGCAATTGAAAACATACAGAAAAGGCAATTAAAGGAAGAGGAGGGGGCAGGGGGGAATGGGGAGGAAGGGGGGTATAAAAAAATACAGGAAGAGGAGGGGGAAGAGAAGGGAAGCACACAAAGGGACGGCAGGAAGGGGAATCAGGATGGGAAAGATGGAGCATGGATTGAAAGGCAACGACGTTGAAACTGTCAATAATCATAAATCTGCAAAAATGAAGAGGTGCTGTGAGGTGGTGGGGGAGGAGGGTACAATGGTGAAGGGGAAGGGAGAGAACAACAGGCTTGCATCTCACATTCCAGTGAACTCCAACGCTATGTGACAATGCAGCTGCTGCATCACTCAGGGATTGACAGTTCGTACTGCTATGAATTCACATGCTACATCACAACACAATACTATACTTATGGCAGGAGGTTGGTAATTCACTATGACATGGACCCACACACTGTGTTGCAAGCGTATATCAGGAAGCTGGGCTGCACACCATGTAGTAAGAGCTAACTATGTCACACCACAAAGGTGTATCAAAGGGAGGGGCAGTCCACTGTCATGTCAACAATCAACCACGCACTATGTCACAATCCACTCCACATGCATCTCACTGCAAGCATCACTATGAACACACAGTTTCCCATACAAGAGATACAATCATATGTTCAGACATGAGACCTAAGAAAGCTGAAAAACCCTGAAAATTGCCTGGGGAGGGTCCAGCAGGTGGAATTACATAGAAGTCAAAGTGGAGTAAATGAACCCACTGAGGTGAGTTTGATTGGTGATAAAACCCCATGATCTTTTCATTACTTACACTCAGGTGTACCATCCATAGTAAAGGGTCACCGGTTTACCTTAACCCTTACCCTGGTAATCGCAACGCAAATCGTACCATTACATCATGGCCGTCATTGGTTGTCATGTCATAAGTTGTGCTGTAGGGTGAGCCTAGCGAAACATACTTTCACTGACACACACAGATACGACACTATGGCTCAGTGAAAAACTAATTTGCATGAATGACTGAGAGGGCCCAGGAACATGGCTTTTCAGCATTTTAACTTGCTTTAAGGTTAGTAGCAGCTTGTAATGCATAGGGCAACTCGTCTCGTCTGGCAAAAACAAAATGGCGGGCCCCCAAAGGAGAGTGTGAAAGAATTAGGAACTTGTTAGATGTTTTTTGCTGAATTTTCTCGTGGAAAAAGCAAGAAGTTATTGACATTTTTAGTGTATTGTGTGTGGGTGGGTGATATTTTTGATTTAGATCAAGCACCATGTGTGTGTGATTTTGAGACCGACATAGACAATGACTGGATGAGTGCCTATGGGTGACGAAAATCTCAAGATGCCATTCAGTGGGGAAGAAAAACTCAGTGTAGCGCTTCTAGATGATCCTAAACCTTTCAAACATAAATGAGGACAGTGTGGGCTAACTATTACATTTGTTAATAGTGACCATTTTTGTTTTTGTGTGTTATTAGCACATGATTTCAATGTGAAAACTGAACAGTACCCACTCTCACCTGGATTACCTACACGGAAGACTGGTATAATCAACACTGATTTTTCTTTAGAGAAAGGCTGTAACTATTTTTTGGGATACTGTGGAATGTCACAGACTGGATTATTGTGAGCAAGCTCCTGAGAAAGACAGTAGGATGTGTCAGCTGTTTTCACCAGTTATTTTCACGTTCTGGACAGGCGAGCACCTAATCCACACTCACAAGCACTCCAGTGCTGTATATATTATTCTTTATTCAATTACAAAACAATTTTTAATCTGCATGTCATGTTCGAACACTAACCGTTTAAAAGTTATGCCTATATACAATACAACATACTTAATAGTACGCTGTTTATATAACCAGCGCAAGGGTTAATCTTGCCTTCACAAACAGACACTGTCTCACTCTAATAAACAGATTCATCAAATCTGTACCATGGCCCTATGAACCTTCAAAAAAATAAAATTCAGGTGTAAGCAGGAATGACTAATGTTCAATGTTTCAGTCTTGACCACATATCAAGTTGTCTGCCACACTTCCGACAATGCCATTCACCCACTACTGACAGTTTATGTAGGCTTTACAGTACTATGTGTTCTTACTATATTTATTCCTCTTCAGATGAGGCAGACTGGACAAGACTTGCTCTCCTATCAGCTGACCTAGCGCTATGGTTAACAGCACAGATTCCTGGCTGGAGGTCATGGGTTTGATCCCCCTCACAGCCATTTATATTTGTGGGATTTTTCTTTCTCTATGACTGGCTCCTACCAATGGGTGAGTCTGTTATAGGTTCATCTGGGAGGACTTGGAACGGCACAGTCCAGTTTCATCCATTTTAATAGAGTGTCACCGTGAGTGGTTGTTTAGATTTCCTAACCAACATAGCACGTACCTGTATTTCTCAGGCCTGGTTGTTACATGATACATTATGAAAGTAAGCATAGAGTACAGATCTGCGATGCAGTCTCAGACCTGAATGGAGCTGAACAACATCATCTTCAGTCTGATCAATCAGCATTTAAAAAAGTCTTAAGTTCTGTTGCTTTTCATGCCCACTTTCATGACAACCTCAATTGTAATTTCCTCTCCATGTCTACACATTGGGTGAGTTTGTGTCAAGGTTGCTGGTATCGGCAAGTTCACGGGGACCATCACTGGATGAACATGTAGGCACCCTCACGCTGGCTCCATGTCTAAAGGAGTTTTGTCCTTAGTTAGGGAGTTTGTATGTGGTGTCCTGCACACGTTGTATCCAGTGAATACCACCAAAATGAATTGGCATCAGTGCTGTGTGTCCTCTGGTGGGACTGCCTCATGAAAACTTGACACCGACTCTCCCTACTGAATGCCGGAGCTGGGGTGGCAACAGGACAACCCAGGCCGTCTGTGGATGGGGAGCGGGAATGAGCATCATGGGGTAATGCCACGGGGGTGGCTCAAAGATGAGATGAGACACTCAAAAAAAAAGGTCCTAAAGAGTTTATATCCTAATCAACAGGTCTTTAGATTACATGCATGTGTAAAAGTCTTACTGCACACTCACATGCAAATGCTTTCTGACCTGTATGGATCATCTTGTGTCTGTTCAGATTATATGCATGTGTAAAAATCTTACCACAAACATCACATGCAAAAGGTTTGTGATCATTATGGATCTCTTGTGTGTCTTCAATTGACTTGCCCTTGTAAAAAAACTTACTGCACACACCACATTAAAATGGTTTCTAACCTGTATGGTTCATCTTGTGTGTCTTAAGATGACCTGCCTGTGTAAAAGTCTTACTGTAAACATCACATAAAAATGGTTTCTGACCAGTATGGATCATCTTGTGTGTCTTCAGATTACATTCACGTGTAAAAGTCTACTGCACACATCACCTGCAATTGCTTTCTGACCAGTATGGATCATCTTGTGTGTCTTCAGAGTACCTGCCTGTGTAAAAGTCTATGGCAAACATCACATGAAAATGGTTTCTGACACAGTATGGATCCTCTTGTGTGTCTTCAGATTACTTGCATATGTAAAAGTTTTACTGCAAACATCACACAAAAATGCTTTATCACCTGCATGAATCATCTTGTGTCTGTTCAGACTATATGCATATGTAAAAGTCTTACTACAAACATCACATGAAAAAGGCTTCTGACCACTATGGATCATCTTGTGTGTCTTCAGTTGACTTGCTAATGTAAAAACCTTACTGCACACATCACATGAAAATGGTTTCTGACCTGTATGTATATCATCTTGTGTGTCTTCAGAGTACCTGCCTGTGTAAAAGTCTTACTGCACGTATCACATGAAAATGCTTTCTGACCAGAATGGATCATCTTGTGGTTCTTTAGATTCCTTGATTCAGAAAAGTCTTACTGCAAACATCACATAAAAAATGGTTTCTGACCAGTATGGATCATCTTTGTGTGTCTTCAGATTACATGCACGTGTAAAAGTCTTACTGCACACATCACATGCAAATGCTTTCTGACCTGTATGATCATCCCTTGTGTGTCTTCAGAG
>JADBJO010009220.1:10000-65000 GCA_016801955.1 Conus betulinus
CAGCTGTATGTGCCATCCACTTTGCTCTGCCACCTGTTTGTGCCATCCATTTTATTCTGCATACATTGGAGAGAGAAAAAAAAATGCTGAGTCGATGAACTTAATCTAAATATTTTGACAAATTGCCCGAAAGATCTACTCAATATAGTCACAGGTGTTGAAATTAGGATGTCAATTTACAGCATCCGTAAAAGCCTTCAAAACAGGAGTGGGTATTTCCTAAAGCCGAGAGATCAATCCGTAAGCAGCTAGGAAGAGACTTTATTGGTTCTTCCTCTATGTCACCGTTGATATTCAATAAAAGTTCACACTCACTGTTCACTGCGATGTGGCAACCATTCTCTCTCTCTCTCTCTCTCTCTCTCTCTCTCTCTCTCTCTCTCTCTCTCTCTCTCTCTTAATTGAAAGATGGCGATCAATAAGCAGCTTTCCTAACGAGTCGTCAAAGTGAAAGTGGATTTGCAGGCGTTGTTATCATGCTACAGCGGACAAGGCTGCGGCTGTTAAACAATTTTTGTTTTAAGTTCTAAAATGACAGCAATATAATCGGCGTGAACAGCTCGTGTTTGCCTCTTTCGATCAGTGAATGAAGGTGTGTCTGCGCTAGAAGATGGAAATCACGGGTGATGGTAAAGTCGATCTGGTCGATGTTCTTTTCTATACCATGTGTTGTAATTGTTATGGCGGTTAGCTGATTATTTGTTTTCAATAATAGCAAAGATGAACAGTTTGCCATTTCAACTGTAAAACCAGGACCAAATTATGATTAAAAGAACTGTACTTGGTGGATAGAATAGTAACAGTGACACTCACTGGAAAGTTTCTTTACCTGTGCCACATATCTTTTCCATGTGTGTGGTCTGCGTTGTGTTCTCTCGTATCGGACTGCTGAGCAGTGACATGGAGGTCAACCACTGACCAACTGACCGGCAGCACGTGCAGCATGCGAAAGAGAGTGACAAAACTGGGCCAGACAGACTGGCGATCAGAGAGACAGGCCGTTTGTTTCCGAGGTGGTCTTGAATATTTTTGCAGCCATCCATCTCCAATCTCAGCAGCTTCAGTCATAGTTCGATCGACAAAACAAAGAAATAAATCAGGGGGGGGGGGGGGGGGGGGGGGGGGGGGGGGAGGGGGAGGCTGCACACCAGACAATGCCAGCATAAATGAACTGGAAAAAAATTCAGAAAGTGTTGGGAAAAACATAAAGAATGTGTGTACGTTGTAACCAACTGGAAGGTGCGAAAAGTAGAATGTGTGATTCGTTTGATGAGATGTCATCTGATCTCAGTGATTTACACGCAGGAGCTATGCATGGGTAGAGAGAATCTGTTACAATAAGTCCTATGGTGGGTGGCTTGAAAGGAGAAGTGAACCTAACACAAAATGAGATTGACAGATTGAAAAGTTCTCAAGACGAGAGAAGATCCAAATCTTATCGTTGCACCTGCCTTTATTGATGAAAAAGAGAACTATTGCCCATGTAGAGGGGCAGTGTGTGAGGTGGGGAACAGGGTGGGTAGTACCCATGTACAGGGGCAGTGTGTGAGGTGGGGAACAGGGTGGGTAGTACCCATGTGCAGTGCGTGAGGTGGGGAACAGGGTGGGTAGTACCCATGTGCAGGGGCAGTGTGTGAGGTGTGGAACAGAGTGGGTAGTGCCCATGTGCAGGGTGTGAGGTGGGGAACAGGGTGGGTAGTACCCATGTGCATTGTGTGAGGTGGGGAACGGGGCGGGTAGTACCCATGTGCATTGTGTGAGGTGGGGAACGGGGCGGGTAGTACCCATCTGCAGTGTGTGAGGTGGGGAACAGGGTGGGTAGTTCCCATGTGCAGTGTGTGAGGTGGGGAACGGGGCGGGTAGTTCCCATGTGCAGGAGCAGTGTGTGAGGTGGGGAACAGGGTGGCTAGTAGCCACACGCAGTGTGTGACGTGAGGGACCGGGTGGGTAGTACCCATGAGCAGTGTGTGAGGTGGAGAACAGGATGGGTAGTACCCATGTGCAGGGGCAGTGTGTGTTAGGTGGGGAACAGGGTGGCTAGTACCCATGCGCAGGGGCAGTGTGTGAGGTGGGGAACAGGGTGGGTAGTACCCATGTGCAGTGTGTCAGGTGGGGAACAGGGTGGGTAGTACCCATGTGCAGTGTGTGAGGTTGGGAACGGGGTGGGTAGTACCCATGTGCAGTGGGAATGGGGCGGGTAGTTCCCATGTGCACGGGCAGTGTTTGAGGTGAGGAAAAGGGTGGCTAGTACCCATATGCAGTGTGTGACGTAGGGAACAAGGTGGGTAGTACCATGTGAAGTGTGTGAGGTGGAGAACAGGGTGCGTAGTACCCATGTGCAGGGGCAGTGTGTTAGGTGGGGAACAGAGTGGGTAGTACCCATGTGCAGTGTGTCAGGTGGGGAACAGGGTGGGTAGTACCCATGTGCAGGGGCAGTGTGTGAGGTGGGGAACAGAGTGGGTAGTACCCATGTGCAGTGTGTCAGGTGGAGAACAGGGTGGGTAGTACCCATCTGCAGGGTGTGAGGTGGGGAACAGGGTGGGTAGTACCCATGCGCAGTGCGTGAGGTGGGGAACGGTGCGGGTAGTTCCCATGTGCAGGGGCAGTGTGTGAGGTGGGGAAAAGGGTGGGTAGTACCCATTTGCAGTGTGTGACGTGGGGAACAGGGTGGGTAGTACACATGTGCAGTGTGTGAGGTGGAGAACAGGGTGGGTAGTACCCATGTGCAGGGGCAGTGTGTGTAGGTGGGGGAACAGGGTGGGTATTACCCATGTGCAGTGTGTGAGGTGGGGAACAGGGTGGGTAGTACACATGTGAAGTGTGTGAGGAGGGGAACAGGATGGGCAGTACCCATGTGCAGTGTGTGAGGTGGGGAACGGGGTGGGTAGTACTCATGTGCAGGGGCAGTGTGTGAGGTGGGGAACAGGGTGGGTAGTACCCATGTGCAGGGGCAGTGTGTGAGGTGGGGAACAGGGTGGGTGGTACCCATGTGCCGGGGGAGTGTGTTAGGTGGGGAACAGGGTGGGTATTACCCATGTGCAGTGTGTGAGGTGGGGAGAAGGGTGGATAGTACCCATGTGTAGTATGTGAGATGGGGAACAGGGTGAGCAGTACCCATGTGCAGTGTGTGAGGGTGGGGAACGGGGTGGGTAGTTCCCATGTGCAGTGTGTGAGGTGGGGAGAAGGGTGGCTAGTACATATGCAGTATGTGACGTGCGGAACAGGGTGGGTAGTACCCATGTGCAGTGTGTGAGGTGGGGAACGGGGCAGGTAGTTCCCATGTGCAGTGTGGAGGTGGGGAGAAGGGTGGCTAGTACATATGCAGTATGTGACGTGCGGAACAGGGTGGGTAGTACCCATGTGCAGTGTGTGAGGTGGGGAACGGGGCAGGTAGTTCCCATGTGCAGTGTGTGAGGTGGGGAGAAGGGTGGCTAGTACATATGCAGTATGTGACGTGCGGAACAGGATGGGTAGTACCCATGTGCAGTGTGTGAGGTGGGGGAACGGGGCAGGTAGTTCCCATGTGCAGTGTGTGAGGTGGGGAGAAGGGTGGCTAGTACATATGCAGTATGTGACGTGCGGAACAGGGTGGGTAGTACCCATGTGCAGTGTGTGAGGTGGGGAACGGGGTGGGTAGTACTCATGTGCAGGGGCAGTGTGTGACTTGCGGAACAGGGTGGGTATTACCCATGTGCATGGGCAGTGTGTGAGGTGGGGAACATGGTGGGTAGTACCTATGTGCAGTGTGGTGGGAAACAGGGTGGGTAATACCCATATACAGGGGCAGTGTGTGAGGTGGGCTACATTGCGGTATGTACCCATTTACAGGGGCAGTGTGTGAGGTGGGGAACATGGGGGGGGTGTACTCATGTACAGGGGCAGTATGTGAGGTGGGAAACAGGGTGGGTACGTGTGGAACAGGGTGGGTAGTACCGATGTGCAGTGTGTGAAGTGGGGAACGGGGTGGATAGTACCCATGTGCAGTGTGTGAGGTGGGGGAACGGGGTGGGTAGTATCCATGTACAGGGGCAGGCTGTGAGGTGGAGAACGGGGTGGGTAGTACCCATGTGCAGAGTGTGAGATGGAAAACAGGGTGGGTAGTACCCATGTGCAGGGGCAGTGTGTGAGGTGTGGAACAGAGTGGGTAGTACCCATGTGCAGTGTGTGTGAGGTGGGGAACGGGGCGGGTAGTTCCCATGTGCAGGGGCAGTGTGTGAGGTGGGGAAAAGGTTGGCTAGTACCCATGTGCAGGGTGTGAGGTGGGGAACAGGGTGGGTAGTACCAATGTGCAGTTTGTGAGGTGGGGAACAGGTGGGTAGTACCCATGTGCAGGGGCAGTGTGTGAGGTGTGGAACAGAGTGGGTAGTACCCATGTGCAGTGTGTGAGGTGGGGAACGGGGCGGGTAGTTCCCATGTGCAGGGGCAGTGTGTGAGGTGGGGAAAAGGGTGGCTAGTACCCATATGCAGTGTGTGACGTGGGGAACAGGGTGTGTCGTACCCTTGTGCAGTGTGTGAGGTGGAGAACAGGGTGGGTGGTACCCATGTGCCGGGGGAGTGTATTAGGTGGGGAACAGGGTGGGTATTACCCATGTGCAGTGTTTGAGGTGGGGAACAGGGTGGGTAGTACCCATGTGCAGTGTTTGAGGTGAGCAACAGGGTGGGTAGTACCCATGTGCAGTGTTTGAGGTGGGGAACGGAGCGGGTAGTTCCCATGTGCAGGGGCAGTGTGTGAGGTGGGGAAAAAGGGTGGCTAGTACCCATATGCAGTGTGTGACGTGGGGAACAGGAAGGGTAATACCCATGTACACAGTGTGTGATGTGGAGAACAGGTTGGATAGTACCATGTGCAGGGGCAGTGTGTTAGGTGGGGAACAGGGAAGGTATTACCCATGTGCAGTGTGTGACGTGGGGAACAGGGGGGTAGTACACATGTGCAGTGTGTGAGGTGGGGGAACAGGGTGGGCAGTGCCCATGTGCAGTGTGTGAGGTGGGGAACGGGGTGGGTAGCACCCATGTGCAGAGGCAGTGTGTGAGGTGGAGAACAGGGTGGGTATTACCCATGTGCAGGGGCAGTGTGTGAGGTGGGGATCAGGGTGGGTAGTACCCATGTGCAGAGTGTGAGGTGGGGAACAGGGTGGGTAATACACATATACAGGGGCAGTGTGTGAGGTGGGGAAAATGGTTGTATGTACCCATGTACAGGGGCAGTGTGTGAGGTGGGGAATATGGTGGGGTGTACTCATGTACTGGGGCAGTTGTGAGGTGTGAACAGGGTGGGTAGTACCCATGTACATGGGCAGGGTGTGAGGTGGGAACAGGGGTGGTAGTACCCATGTGCAGGCGCAGGGTGTTAGGTGGGGAACAGGGTCGGTAGTACCCATGTGCAGTGTGTGAGGTGGTGAATAGGGTGGGTAGTACACATGTGTAGTGCTAGTGTGTGACGCGGGGAACAGGGTGGGTAGTACCCATGTGCAGTGTGTGAGGTGGGGAACAGGGTTGGTAGTACCCATATGCAGGGGCAGGGTGTGAGGTGGGGAACAGCGTCGGTAGTACCCATGTGCAGTGTGTAAGGTGGTTAACAGGGTAGGTAGTACCCATATGTAGTGTGTGAGGTAGGGAACAGGGTGGGTAGTACCCATGTGCAGTGTGTGAGGTGTTGAACAGGGTTGGTAGTACCCATATTCAGAGGCAGGGTGTGAGGTGGGGAACAGGGTCGGTAGTACCCATGTGCAGTGTGTGAGGTGGTTAACAGGGTGGGTAGTACCCATGTGTAGTGTGTGTGAGGAGGGGAACAGGGTGGGCAGTACCCATGTGCAGTATGTGAGATGGGGAATAGGGTGGGTAGTAGCCATGTGCACGGCAGTGTGTGAGGTGGGGAACAGAGTGGGTAGAACCTAACTACAGGGGCAGTGTGTGAGGTTGGTATTAGGGTGGGCATTACCCATGTGCAGGATGTGAGGTGGTGAACAGGGTGTGTAATACCCATGTGCAGAGGCAGTGAGTGAGGTGGTCAACAGGGTGGGTAATACCCGTATGCAGTGTGTGAGGTCAGGAACAGGGTGGGTAGTACCCATTACAGGGTGTGAGGTGGGGAACAGGGTGGGTAGTACCCGTGTGTAGTGTGTGAGGTCAGGATTAGGGTGGGCATTACCCATGTACAGGATGTGAGGTGGTGAACAGGGTGTGTAGTACCCATGTGCAGAGGCAGTGTGTGTGTGTTGGTGAACAGGATGGGTAGTACCCATGTGCAGTGTGTGAGGTCAGGAACTGGGTGGGTAGTACCCACGTACAGGGTGTAAGGTGGGGAACAGGGTGTGTAGTACCCATGTGTAGTGTGTGAGGTAGGGAACAAGGTGGGTAGTACCCATGTTTAGTGTGTGAGGTAGGGAACAGGGTGGGTAGTACCCATGTACAGGGGCTGGGTGTAGGTGGTTAACAGGGTGGGATTTACCGATGTGAAGGGTGTGAGGTGGCTAACAGGTGGGTAGTATCCATGTGCAGTGTGTGAGGTGGGGAACAGTGTTGGTAGTACCCTATGTACAGTGTGTGAGGTGGGGAACAGGGAGGGCAGTACCCATGTACAGGGGCAGTGTGTGAGGTGGTGAACAGGGTGGGTAGTATCCATGTGCAGTGTGTGAGGTGGGGAACAGTGTGGGTAGTATCCATGTACAGGCTGTGAGGTGGTGAACAGGGTGGGTAGTACCCATCTG
This sequence comes from Conus betulinus, assembly GCA_016801955.1. Lineage (NCBI taxonomy): Eukaryota > Metazoa > Mollusca > Gastropoda > Neogastropoda > Conidae > Conus > Conus betulinus. Next base: position 16,711 of record JADBJO010009220.1, read on the forward strand.
CAGGGTGTGAGGTGGGGAACAGTGTGTGTATTACCCATTTGCAGTGTGTGAGGTGGGGAACAGGGTGGGTAGTACCCATGTGCAGGGGCAGTGTGTGAGGTGGTGAACAGGTTGGGTAGTACCCATGTGCAGTGTGTGAGGTTTGAGACAGGGTAGGTAGTACCCATATGCGGTATGTGAGGACGGGAACAGGTGGGTAGTACCCATGTGCAGTGTGTGAGGTGGGGAACAGGGTGGGTAGTACCCATGTGCAGTGTGTGAGGTGGGGAACAGGGTGGGTAGTACCCATGTGCGGTGTGTGAGGACGGGAATAGGGTGGGCAGTACCCATGTGCAGTGTATGAGTTGGGAACAGGGTGGGTAGTACCCATGTGCAGTGTGTGAGGTGGTGAAACAGGGTGGTAGTACCCATGTGCAGAGGCAGTGTGAGAGGTGAGGAACAGGGTGGGTAGTACCCATGTGCAATGTGTGAGGCGGGGAACAGGGTGGCTAGTACCCATGTGTGTGAGGTGGAGAACAGGGTGGTAGTACCCATGTGAAGTGTGTGTGAGGTTGGGAACAGTGTGGGATGTACCCATGTACTGGAGTAGGGTGTGAGGTGGGGAACGGGGTGGGCATTACCCATGTGCAGGGGCAGCGTGTGAGGTGGGGAACAGGGTGGGTAGTACCCATGCAGTGTGTGAAGTGGGGAACAGGGTGGGTAGTACCCATGTGCAGTGTTTGATGTGGGGAACAGGGTGGGTAGTACCCATGTGCAGGGTGTGAGGTGGTGAACAGGGTGGGTAGTACCCATGTATAGGGTGTGAGGTGGTGAACCGAGGGTAGTACCCTTGTGCAGGGGCAGGGTTTGAGGTTGGGGGAACAGGGTGGGTAGTACCCATGTGCAGTGTATCAGGTGGGGAACAGGGTGGGTAGTACCCATGTACAGGGGCAGGGTGTGAGATGGTGGATGGGGTGGATTGGCTCAGGACTGCAGATGGCATAGAAAAGGCGCATAGAGTTGAAAGCAAGGAGGCAAGGGATCCATGACCCATAGAATTGGAAGCAAGTAGGCAGGTGATCCATGGACCAAAGAGTTGGAAGCAAGGAGGCAGGGGATCCATGGGACCATAGAGTTGGAAGCAAGGAGGCAGGGGATCCATGGACCATAGAGTTGGAAGCAAGGAGGCAGGGCATCCATGGACCATAGAGTTGGAAGCAAGAAAGCAAGGAGGCAGCGGATCCATGGACCATAGAGTTGGAAGCAAGAAGGCAAGGAGGCAGGGATCCATGGACCATGGTCGTCAAGTTTAATTAAGCGGTGGAAAGATTAAGTGATGCTGATCACAGATGGATGATTTAGAGAAAAGTTAGATGGGAATGGGTTACGGGTACCAATCGTCTCACTCGAAGACAAGCAAACATAGTTGCCACTACAAACGAGCAGGCAGGACGCTATTTGTTGTACATGGGAGAATAACATTTGGATCTCGTGGGCAGGATAACAGGAACTGCGCAGAGAGGACTGCAGGAACGAGTGCCAGGACTGTAAGAATTATCCCTCCCCACCCCCCTCCATCCGCCATGATTCAGACCATAAGCACTCCTCTCACACCATAGCTCACATTGACGTCATTACAGGAGACACCTACCCACGTGACCGGTCCACAGCCAATGACAGCAAAGCGTTCTCGATCTCTGTTGTGACACGTGTGGACAACGCAAAGTCCTGGTGCACGTGCAACAATCGCGTGAACGTCAGTGTCACTGCACGTCAACGCTGCAACGGTTTGCGTGCCGGGTGACGAGTGATGGAGCCACTGGCAAGCGTTGGTGCGATCTGCAAGGGAAGAGATTAGCACCAAGCGGGAATGCTTTGTTGTGTCAGAGGACACTCTAGCCTTGAACAAATCGCCTCCCTCAGGGAATGGTGGGACTTTGCGCTGCGGCACGAACACAAAGAAATGGGACAGAGCGGATCATGGCACGCCTGGGCCCTGTATCTCTTCATTGTAACGTTGAACATCAGTGTAACAAACCGTCAGGCATTGGTTTTTCTGGTAAATCGTATCACTAATTTGAATATTAAATGAACATGTTCATTGATACCTCATTTGACTAGTGGCATCTTCATGTCCTGAAGGCTGTTGGTATGAACATGTTTGCATCATAATGTCCTGAAGGCTGTTGGTTATGAACATGTTCGCATCATAATGTCCTGAGGGCTGTTGGTTATGAACATGTTTGCATCATAATGTCCTGAGGGCTGTTGGTTATGAACATGTTTGTATCATAATGTCCTGAAGGCTGCTGGCTATGAACATGTTTGCATCATAATGTCCTGAGGGCTGTTGGTTATGAACATGTTTGCATCATAATGTCCTGAAGGCTGCTGGCTATGAACATGTTTGCATCATAATGTCCTGAGGGCTGTTGGTTATGAACATGTTTGCATCATAATGTCCTGAAGGCTGATGGTTATGAACATGTTCGCATCATAATGTCCTGAAGGCTGATGGTTATGAACATGTTCGCATCATAATGTCCTGAAGGCGGTTGGTTATGAACATGTTTGCATCATAATGTCCTGAAGGCGGGTGGTTATGAACATGTTTGCATCATAATGTCCTGAAGGCTGTTGGCTATGAACATGTTTGCATCATAATGTCCTGAAGGCTGTTGGCTATGAACATGTTTGCATCATAATGTCCTGAAGGCTGTTGGCTATGAACATGTTGCATCATAATGTTTAGGCAACTCAGTGCCAGGACATGCAGTGAACAATCTAAAGAGGAGCAAATGTTTATTTACGTATAGTGTATAGATGATGATAAAGATGGTTGTTACATACAACGTTGTTACGATGATGTATCTGTGAATAATTCTGGACAAATGATGATAAAGATGGTTTTTACACACAACGTTGTTACGATGATGTATCCGTGAATAATTCTGAAACAATCATTTTTGGAGTGTTGTTGTCTGCTTGATCTTTGGATCATGAATAGTTTCTGCAGCACTGGAGCCAAAGAAGGATGATTTTTCCCATCTCCCCGGGTATGAAATCCACATGACAATTTGAAAGTGAATGGTAGTTGTTTTTCATAGCATTACCAGTGCAGCTTACTCGGAACAACGTCCATTTCGAAAAGATATAACTTTCAGCCCCAGACAGGTGAAGAGGGAATAAGTTGGTCAGATGAAAATATATAGATGTTCAAAGACGAGTGAAATCCTGAAGACTGTAAAGAGAGCATTGCTACAGCCTAAAATACTTTGGTCACAGGTATGATCGAATATGTTGAACGTTTTTCATAGGCTTTGTACGGACACGGCTTCTGCACGTATGACATCAGCAGGTGAGATGAAAGAAATAAGCCAATAACTCATTCCGTCTTCAACGTGGTTTTAAAAAAAAAATGGTCAGGAAACTACATCAACAGTTTCAGAGATTTAAAAAAACTCACGGGACAAATGACGAAACAATACAATTAAAACCTGGGAAAGAAAAGAAAAAGGCATCGATTAAAACAGACTGCAAAATTTAAAAGTCAATACACGATCCAAGCTTTTTTTCTGGACGACAATCAGTTAAGAAAAGAAATTCTGTCTGTGAACTAATGCACAACAACAGTGGCATTTTTTTTTTTTTTGTACTGTATTTTGACTCATTTGAAAATACAACGAGGCCACCTTCGGGGGATGGGGGGAGTGGGGTGTTAGAAGTCGTAGAACCTTTATATAATGATCCCATGGCAACAGAAGAAGTGAAATCAAGAATAAGACATCTCTAAAATGAAGAAAGTGCATGGTTAAGCACATAGATGAATCCATGTTTAAATATCTTCAGTTTGTCATAAATCATTATTTGATTTTCGAGTATTTCCATTGAAATGATCGAAATAAGTAATCACACCGATTTATAATAAAAAAGGGAAGGCAAATTGCTCAGATAATTACTGAAGTGTTGCTGTAACAGTAAGATTAATACTTGATATTGAATAAAAGATCAACACAATCATTGAAGTGTTGCTGTAACAGTAAGATTAACACTTGATATTGAATAAAAGATCAGCACAATCATTGAAGTGTTGCTGTAACAGTAAGATTAATACTTGATATTGAATAAAAGATCAACACAATCATTGAAGTGTTGCAGCAACAGTAAGATTAATACTTGATATTGAATAAAAGATCAACATAATTGTTGAACTGTTGTTGTAACAAGTGTCCTTAGTAAGGTTCATACTTAATGTTGAATAAAAGATCAACAAAATTATTGAAATGTTGCTGTAACAAGTGTCCTTAGTAAGGTTCATACTTAATGTTGAATAAGAGGTCAACAAAATTGGACACAAAGAGAAGAAACATCAAAAACAAAAGAAAATTAAAAAAAAAAAAAAAACAGAGACGAAACACACACACACACACACACACACACACACACACACACACACACACACACACACACACACACTGACAGAGAGAGAGAGAGAGAGAGAGAGAGAGAGAGAGAGAGAGAGAGAGAGAGAGAGAGAGAGAGAACACAACTGAACACAATTGAACACAATTTTAATGTTTCAGACAGTAAGCGTAGATGACAGCCACGGCATGCAGTCTCATGGAAGAAGGAAAGTCCGTAGCCTCATCATCCTCATCATCCTCATTGTCCTCATCATCCTCATTGTCCTCATCATTCTCATCATCATCATTGTCCTCATCATCCTCATTGTCCTCATCATTCTCATCATCTTCATTGTCCTCATCATCCTCATTGTCCTCATCATTCTCATCATCATCATCATCATTGTCCTCATCATCCTCATTGTCCTCATCATTCTCATCATCCTCATTGATCCTCATCATCCTCATTGTCCTCATCATTCTCATCATCATCATTGTCCTCATCATCCTCATTGTCTTCATCATTCTCATCATCCTCATTGTCCTCATCATCCTCATTGTCTTCATCATTCTCATCATCCTCATTGTCCTCATCATTCTCATCATCCTCATTATTCTCATCATCCTCATTGTCCTCATCATTCTCATCATTCTCATCATCCTCATTGTCCTCATCATCCTCATTGTCCTCATCATTCTCATCATCCTCATTGTCATCATTCTCATCATCCTCATTGTCCTCATCAATCTCATCCACGGTGATCAGCAGCAAACACGTCCCACGTTCAGTGGCCCTTGATGTCCTGCTCACGGGCTGAGTTCAGTGGCCCTTGATGTCCTGCTCACGGGGTGAGTTCAGTGGCCTTTGACGTCCTGCTCACGGGGTGAGTTCAGTGGCCCTTGATGTCCTGCTCACGGGGTGAGTTCAGTGGCCCTTGATGTCCTGCTCATGAGGTGAGTTTAGTGGCCCCTGACGTCCTGCTCACGGGGTGAGTTCAGTGGCCCTTGATGTCCTGCTCATGAGGTGAGTTCAGTGGCCCTTGACGTCCTGCTCATGGGGTGAGTTCCGTGGCCCTTGATGTCCTGCTCATGAGGTGAGTTTAGTGGCCCTTGATGTCCTGCTCACGGGGTGAGTTCAGTGGCCCTTGATGTCCTGCTCACGGGCTGAGTTCAGTGGCCCTTGACGTCCTGCTCATGGGGTGAGCTCAGTGGCCTTTGACGTCCTGCTCACAGGGTGGTTCAGTGGCCCTTGATGTCCTGCTCACGGGCTGAGTTCAGTGGCCCTTGACGTCCTGCTCATGGGGTGAGTTCAGTGGCCCTTGACGTCCTGCTCACAGGGTGGTTCAGTGGCCCTTGATGTCCTGCTCATGAGGTGAGTTTAGTGGCCCCTGATGTCCTGCTCACGGGGTGAGTTCAGTGGCCCTTGACGTCCTGCTCACAGGGTGAGTTCAGTGGCCCTTGACGTCCTGCTCACGGGGTGAGTTCAGTGGCCCTTGACGTCCTGCTCACGGGGTGAGTTCAGTGGCCCTTGATGTCCTGCTCACGGGGTGAGTTCAGTGGCCCTTGACGTCCTGCTCACAGGGTGAATTCAGTGGCCCTTGATGTCGTGCTCACGGGGTGAGCTCAGTGGCCCTTGATGTCCTGCTCACGGGGGGTGAGTTCAGTGGCCCTTGATGTCCTGCTCACAGGGTGAGCTCAGTGGCCCTTGATGTCCTGCTCACGGGGTGAGTTCAGTGGCCCTTGATGTCCTGCTCACGGGGTGAGCTCAGTGGCCCTTGATGTCCTGTTCACGGGCTGAGTTCAGTAGCCCTTGACGTCCTGCTCATGGGGTGAGTTCAGTGGCCCTTTGACGTCCTGCTCATGGGGTGAGTTCGGTGGCCCTTGACGTCCTGCTCATGGGGTGAGTTCAGTGGTCCTTGACGTCCTGCTCACGGGGTGAGCTCAGTGGCCCTTGGTTGTCCTGCTCACAGGGTGAGTTCAGTGGCCCTTGACGTCCTGCTCATGGGGTGAGTTCAGTGGTCCTTGACGTCCTGCTCACGGGGTGAGCTCAGTGGCCCTTGTTGTCCTGCTCACAGGGTGAGTTCAGTGGCCCTTGACGTCCTGCTCATGGGTGAGTTCAGTGGTCCTTGACGTCCTGCTCACGGGGTGAGCTCAGTGGCCCTTGTTGTCCTGCTCACGGAGTGAGCTCAGTGACCCTTGTTGTCCTGCTCACGAGGTGAGCTCAGTGGCCCTTGTTGTCCTGCTCACGGAGTGAGCTCAGTGACCCTTGTTGTCCTGCTCACGAGGTGAGCTCAGTGACCCTTGATGTCCTGCTCACGAGGTGAGCTCAGCTTCAAATTTCCTGTGCACATCTATGCTCTATGTAAAGTTCGTGTTGAGGCCACCCAGCACCGACAAGGTCATGGGGATTGTTGTTGCGGACCTGGAGTTGAGGCCACTGGCACCGGCAAGGTCATGGGGATTGTTGTTGCGGACCTGGTGGTGTCCTTCATGGGGAGAGCTCACTCAAGTTGACACCGCGACTAGGCGGGTATTGTCGTTAGCAGGGGGTGAAGTAGGTGGTGTTTTGCATGTATGTGATCACATATACAGCGCCACCAAACACTGAAATGCCTCTGCAGCACAGCACTGTTTCCTCTAGTGGGTTACCTCATGTCGGAGTGGGTTACCTCATGTCGGAGTGGGCTACCTCATGTCGGAGTGGGCTGCCTCATGTCGGAGTGGGTTGCCTCATGTCAGAGTGGGTTACCTCATGTCGGAGTGGGTTACCTCATGTCGGAGTGGGCTACCTAATGTCGGAGTGGGCTACCTCATGTCAGAGTGGGTTGCCTCATGTCGGAGTGGGTTACCTCATGTCGGAGTGGGCTACCTCATGTCGGAGTGGGCTACCTCATGTCGGAGTGGGTTGCCTCATGTCGGAGTGGGTTGCCTCATGTCGGAGTGGGTTACCTCATGTCGGAGTGGGCTACCTAATGTCGGAGTGGGCTACCTCATGTCGGAGTGGGTTGCCTCATGTCGGAGTGGGTTGCCTCATGTCGGAGTGGGTTGCCTAGTGGGTTGCCTCATGTCGGAGTGGGTTGCCTCATGTCGGAGTGGGTTGCCTCATGTCGGAGTGGGCTACCTCATGTCGGAGTGGGTTACCTCATGTCGGAGCGGGTTGCCTCATGTCGGAGTGGGTTACCTCATGTCGGAGTGGGCTAACTCATGTCGGAGTGGGTTACCTCATGTCGGAGTGGGTTGCCTCAAGTCGGAGTGGGTTGCCTCAAGTCGGAGTGGGTTGCCTCAAGTCGGAGTGGGTTACCTCATGTCGGAGTGGGTTGCCTCATGTCGGAGTGGGTTACCTCATGTCGGAGTGGGTTGCCTCATGTCGGAGTGGGTTGCCTCATGTCAGAGTGGGCTACCTCATGTCGGAGTGGGTTACCTCATGTCGGAGTGGGTTGCCTCATGTCGGAGTGGGTTGCCTCATGTCAGAGTGGGCTACCTCATGTCGGAGTGGGCTACCTCATGTCGGAGTGGGTTACCTCATGTCGGAGTGGGCTACCTCATGTCGGAGTGGGCTACCTCATGTCGGAGTGGGCTACCTCATGTCGGAGTGGGTTGCCTCATGTCGGAGTGGGTTGCCTCATGTCGGAGCGGGCTACCTCATGTCGGAGTGGGCTACCTCATGTCGGAGTGGGTTACCTCATGTCGGAGTGGGGTTACCTCATGTCGGAGTGGGTTACCTCAAGTCGGAGTGGGTTACCTCATGTCGGAGTGGGTTACCTCATGTCGGAGTGGGTTGCCTCAAGTCGGAGTGGGTTGCCTCAAGTCGGAGTGGGATGCCTCATGACGACTTGATGTGGACTTCTCCTTATGACTGGCGGATCCGGGGCTGCGGCGGAACAAGGCAGGCTGTGGGCGGGGAATCGGAATGAGTCGCCTGGAGACAATGCCACCAAACTACAACGTGACGGGAAACAAAACTACCAAACAAACAACCAAACAAACAAACATTAAAACAATCAAACAAAACAAAAAAACAAACAAACAGACAAACAAACACCGGTAGAGATGTTCAATGTCTTTACCTGCCGTTGTTTTCATGGCAGACAGGCCCTTTTCGCATTTAAGTACAATATTCTCAAGGTCAGCATTCTATCATAGCCTATACCCACATTGTCTGTCGAAATGTTGCGTTATGTATGTGTGTAGTGACCTGGCTGCACTGACGAATTTCTTTCATTGACTCTGTAGATTTTCTCTTCATGTCAAATTTGCTGTTTTGTTTTGTTTTGTTTTATATCATTGAAGACCTAACGTAAACAGATACATCCCAGGGACAAGAAAAAAAGGAAAAAAAGGGGGGAGAGAGAGACTGGGATGCTGGGGAGTGTTGAAAAGAAAAAAAAAACTAATACGTAAATAGATTAATAAACAAACAAATGCATACATTGTTCGAAACACACTGAACATATCAGAAGACACAAACTTTGCCTTCGTCCAAAATAAAAACAAACCACCATAGAAAACTGTTTACCTTTACTAATTTTTTTTTTTTTTTTAAATCTTTTCACATGGGAAATAAAAATAAACAAACGCGCATAAGCACACAGTTATATTCATATGCATGGACGAGCACACATCATTAGACAGAAAGAGTGCCACACACAATCCACAACATTCTCCCCACTTTGGAATCTTCTAAGACTCCAACAGAATATTTCTTATAATAGGCATAACATTTAATCGTTACGCGTACACCTACAACTTACAAGGTCATATTATTTGTTAATGAACATAATGAATATCACGGCAGTCTGGTTTTACAGATGCACCATTTAGGATAATATAAAAGGATATTTTCATAGGATCAAGTCTTTGGTTCCACACTATATCAAGTCTCTTGGTAAGTGTTTTGTTTCCACACCATATCAAGTCTTTGGTAGCACCATATCTGATCACGTCTCTGGTTAAAGCACCATGGCACATCTAATGAAGTCTTTTCAACAGTATGAAGTCTCTGGTGCAAATATCTCACCTGTAACTATAATGATAACAATTGTCAGTATTCAATTCTCTAAACAATACTAATGAAAGGAAACATTGAACCAAATTTCAAACTAATCAAAGATTCAGTTTCTCAGGCCTGTTGATCACACGTCCAGTGCGAGACGACACATTTCTTTCAGGCTCAGTGTTCATGCACTCCAACACATCTGTCTGTTTTACGCTGGAGTCAGACTCACAGTGACTAGCACTGCTTTCAGTAATTGTCTGTTCACAGGTTGGTGTGTCTGACTCAGAATGACTGGCACTGATTTCAGTGTTGGTCTGTTCACAGGTTGGTGAGGGTTCACTGACAGTCTCACTAAATTCAAAATCATGAATTTTTGGATGGGTCTTGTCAGAACTCCTTTCGCAGTTTTGACATCCACTGCTCTCACTAACCCATCACGCCCTGGGTGTACTTTCTGCACAACACCCAGAGGCCAATCCAGTCTGCTACATCCCTCACCCCTAACCAAAACAACAGAACCAACTTTCACTCCTTTTCTAGTGCTGACTGGATCACCTTTACACGGAGGAAGATTGCGAATATAGTCATTGGTCCAACAAAACCAAAACTTGTCAGGAGTTGTTGACAAATACCTTGTCTTACAATTAGATCTTGGGGATGAACAACAACATCTCCTGCATTCACAACTAATGTGTGATGAGGAGATTTACCCGAAAGAAAATGAAAAGGAGTCAAGGGGGCCCCTGAAACTAATTTACCTCCAACAAAGGTCAAAGGTCGGAATTAAGGCAAGCTTCAACTTCATGTAGAATGGTATCTAGTTCCAGCCTGGTAAGAGACCTTTTGCCTACTGATCTTTTCAAGGTCGACTTCACGGACGCTATAAGCCTTTCCCACCGTCCTCCCCACCATGGAGCACGTGGTGGAATACATTTCCAATCAGGAGCATCTGGACCCCAAATTCTCCCCAAATGATCTCTGGCAACCCAAACCCCTTTGCATTGTCTGACATGAGTATGGAAGGTATACCTCGACGTGCATAGAAACGACGCAGAGCCATGACAGTTGTTTCGCTAGACAGACAATCAACCAGCTCTAACAAAGCATGACAGTGTTTGACTAGACAGAGAATCAGCCAACTCTAACAAAGCCATGACAGTTGTTTGACTAGACAGAGAATCAACCAACTTGAAGCGAACAGCTCTGATCACAGCACATGTGAAGAGAAGAACATAGAACGTCTTTCCAGGGACATCACAACAAAACAATGGTCCTCCATGGTCAGTTCCTGTCACAGAATGGGGGGGGGGGGGGGGGGGGGGGCTTCTTTCACTCTAAGCTCAGGTAGTGGTGCCATGGTTTGATAACCAGGAGGAGCATCTAAACGCTGACATGAAATGCACTCATGTTTGACTCTCTTTTACAGACACGCCTTGCACCCACAATCCAATACTGATTTCTGAGCTCTGTGAGCATGCTGTTCACACCTGCACGTTTCAAAGTACAGTGTACATGACGCGCCAAAAGAAGAGCAGAATGACCCTTTGGTGCAATAACTGGATGCTGAGCTTCATATGGTAAGCCTGAACACTGAAGCCTGCCTTGAACCCGAAGTAATCCATCCTTCCCGACAAAAGGAGACAACTTAGAGATGGAAGAATTACCAGGAATTCTTGTCTATTTCATGTGCTTTCAGTTTCTCAGAAAATGCCCTTCCTTGAACATGCCTCAAAAGTTTCAACGTTGCATCACAAGCTCGGTGTATTGCAGATCACCCCTCTCTTCTCTGCTCTTTGGAAGATCGGATATTGAACAGAAACCGAACAACCCAGCTATCACTCGCATCGCTCGTGTCAAACTGCTCCAACGTTCATATCAAAGTCATGCAAATTCAAGTCAGGTTCAACTTGTTCAACCACTGAAGATTGTGTTTCATCCATGGCCACAGTCATCAGGGCACGTTGAATTTCACACGACGTTTTGCGTTGTTCAGAACAAACCATATCAGAGACTGTTAGCTCATCCCCCCCCCCCCCCCCCCCCCCCCCCCCCCCACCCCCCCCCCCCCCCCCCCCCCCCCTTTTCTCCATCACCAGAATTTGCAGCAATATGGATATTGAAATCACAATCAGCACTGGTTGTCAGGAAGGCAGGACCTTTGAGCCAAAACTGAGAATTCAACAGTTCTGCTGAAATTCCACGAGTGACTAAGTCTGCAAGATTCTTTTTTGCCAGGACAACGATGCCACTGTGTAGGACTGATGAGATCCTAAATCTCAGCAACCCTATTGCCAACAAAGGGCTTCCACCTGTAAGAATCACTTTGAATCCAGGCCAAAACAACAGCTAAATCTGTCCAACGGTTACAGGGCACATCACCTGGCAACTTCAATGCTTGTCTCGCGCATACACCACCAGTCTTGCACAAAGTAGGGCTCCCAATAATTCCAGTCATGACAAACTGATCCTCTTCAAGGGGCTACCTTTGCCCGAGCCATGAGCAGGGATGAACTCCAAGCACCATCATGTTTTTTTCACCTGTAAGTAAACACAAGCTCCATAAGCACACACTGTGAAGCATCACCAAAGGTCTGCAATTGATATATTCAGATACGTCTTTCCAAAGGATCTCACTAGTGTAACCCCAAGGAATTCTCCACTGTTTCAAAAGTTCCAGGCCCTGACCCAATGTAAGAACCTGTCTTGCAACTCTTCAGGCAAAACTTGATCCCAAAGTAATCCAAACCTCAAAATTTCTGGACAAACATCTGGCTATTATGGTGAAAGGAATGAGAAAACCCAAAGGATCAAACAGCCTTGAAATGAGACTCAGTACAGCTCTTTTAGGGACACGTAAGCTCTTTGAACCTTTCAGGTCATCAAAGGAAACGAAATCCTCTGAAGGTAACCAACGCATTTCCAGGACCTTGAAAGATTCTGTTTCAACAGTCTTATCTTGAAACTCCCTACACAACAAATCACCAACTTTTCCACAATTTGAAACCCACTTTGCCAGAGGCATTTTGGCCTGACCCATTATCTGATCAGCTTGCTGAACCATCTCACAAGCCTCAGAATCATTGACACAACCAGCCAGCCAATCATCCATGTTCACATTTTCTGATAGCTCATATATCACGCAAGATGATGGATATTGTGATAAATGTTTCACAGTACCATTCAGAAGAAAAGGACTACTTTTGTGTCTGTAATGTATTAAGGACTACTTTTGTTTCTGTAGTAGAAAGAAACTCATGGAGAGCGTGGCAGCAGAGAGTCCTCAGAAGAGAAGCCCCCTTCAAGCGAGTGTTTCGGCCCTTATCTCCTGACACTCTAGGGGGATTGGGCCACACCCGGTTCATGACTCCGGATGTCCCTCTGCTGCCCCTTTTTTTTTTCCCATCTTGGGATGAGCCATGACTGGGATTCGAACCCATGCCCTTCTGGACATGCTCGTTTCCACTTAATGACTCGCGCACTAACCACTGAGCCACAGGGACACCTGATATTTGTAGGAAAGTTAAGCCTTATCAAGTTCACTTTTGTTCCTCCTTGACCAGATCCAACTTGAACACCTCTCTGCCGCTTCTGCCATTGCTTTCAGGGCTTTGGTTTTTTCCCTCCCTGCAACTGAGAGCTGTTTCATGAGGCTGTATGCAGACGTTCCCAAACCCCCTAGCTCCAATTTCTGCAGTGAGAACTTTGACCTGATAGCCTTCTCTCCTCAGGCTGTTTGCCAGATCAGCATACTTTTCAGTCTTGTAGATCTGAGCTGCCTCCATTCTGTTCTCATATGGCACCGTGAGCTCGATCATGATCAGCTGCTTGGTTGACTGAGAGTGTAATACTATGTCTGGTCTCATGCCACTCTTGCTGATAATCTCTGGGGTGACTATTCCATTCTGGGAGGTCTGCTGTGCACTCCCAGTCATCTGCCCCGTCTAGCAGACTCTGCCTGTATGTTCCGAGTGGCACTGTTGTTCTTGGCCATGATTCGCTGCCTCCTGCCGTGAAGAATGTTGCGGGTGCTTTTGGAGTCCTGATTTTCCTTTTGTGGTGTTGGTACTAGCCCAGACTACTTGTACAATCTCTTTGAGCACTGGTTGTGCCTCCATGTGTACCTTCCTTGAGCCAGGGCTACTTTACATGAGCTTAGGACATGCTCCACTGTTTGTTTTTCATGGCAAAGGGGGCATGAAGGATCGTCTGTTTTTCCCCACTTCACCAGGTTTGCATTTGAAGGCAGAAGGTCATATGCAGATCTGAGAATGAAGCTGATCCTGAGAGGGGCCATGTGCCAAATGTCATTCCAAGTGAGACTTCTTTGGAGTGCATTCTCCCACGTTGTCCATTGCCCTTGCTGGCTCTGCTGGACTGCTTTTTGGAGTCTTCGTTGGTCTTCTTCTTTTCTCATCTCTCATGAATCATCATGTCTCTTTTGGCTTTTCCTTTGGCCTTTGACCACCATTCAGTTTTGGTCACCCCCAGTCCTTGTCTGTTGGTCTGTGTGTGTCCTGTTATTTCTCTGATCTTGAGACTTTCTTTTGCAGAATCCATCGCCTCTTGAACTTTTCCATTTTCTGCCTGTCTTCAGCTGGGGCTTGATTGCTTCAACCACCTTGTCTCCTGAGTCCTCCAGCATGCTTTGAAGTCTGATCTTCCCTGCTTTATATTCCTCCAGGATGGATTTCAGTGGTAGTTTCAGCTTTGCTTGGCGACAGTATAGTGCTATGTCAGTCAGACAGGGTGGACACCAAGCCATTTCCTTGTGAACTTGTTGATTTTGGATTCCATTGCCTCCACTATGCTGGTGCAGATGTCGTATATCATCAGAGGCCATAGGAGCTTTGGTATCAGCATGAACTGCAGACACCAGACCTTGTATTTGCCAGGGAGCCCACACTGGTCAATGGTCTCCAAGCCTTCTTCCGACATCTGTTTGGTTTCTTTTGCTCTTCGTGTGTCTTTCAGCGTATCATCATACCATCTTCCAAGGCTCTTGACTGGCTCTTCTGTTACTGTTGGAATGGTCTGGTTGGCAACACTGAAGACCACAGATTCGGCCACTTTTCCTTTCCTCAGTGAGAGACTCCGTGATTTCTTTGGCTTGAACTTCATTCTGGATGAGGCAACTATGTCGTCCAGCCTCTCCAGCACGTGACATGTCTCGTCTTCTCTGGATGACATCACTGTAGTGTCATCCGGCTTGAGAGAGGAGGCATCTTGTATCCATCGCCAAGGTCTGTCTGTCTTGCGTTGCTTGTTGCTGCTTTCAAGATGACTTCATTGCCAACACGAACAGTATTGGGGAAATGGCACAGCCCATTGCAATGCCCACTTCCAAGTTGATCCAATCTGTTGTGTACTCCTTGGTAGAGAACCGCATTGAGAAGCCACTGAAGTACTTCTTGAGCATGTCGCGGATGTTCTTTGGCACATGGTACATCTTAAGAGCCAACTGTATCATCTCATGGGGTACAGATCCATATGCGTTTGCCAGGTCGAGCCACACCACGTCCAGGTCTCTCTTTTCTGTTTTTGCTCTTTGGATTGCGTCCCAGATCATTGTGGCGTGTTCTACACAGCCAGCCACGCCTGGAATGCCACCTTTCTGACTGACACATCCAAGTACTTGTTTTCCATGAGGTACTTGGTCAGCCTTGCTGCCATGACAGAGAAGAAGATTTTCCCTTCGACGTTCAGTAGTGATATTGGCCTGACTGGCTGATGTCACTTGAGTTTTGCTCTTTGGGGATGTACACACCATCTGCCGTCATCCACTGGCCGCTGATCTTCTGATTTCTCCAAGCTGATCGCAGCAGCCTGTGGAGCCACTCCACACCTTGGGACATTTCTTGTACAGCTGGTAAGGTATTCCGTTTGGCCCTGGTGATGATTTGGCTCTGGCTTTGTCGACCACCTTCTTGATTTCCGCCAACGTTGGAGGCTTGTCATTGAACTGTTCCTCCGGGTTGGTTGGCCACACCAGACCTTGAATGTCGAGTGGTGCTTTGCTCTGTGAGTCAGAGTATGTTTTTCTCAGATGCTGCTCAAGAACTCCTTTGTCCACACTTAGGGTCCCAGATTTTGGCTGCTCGAACAGAGTTCTGGCAAACTGGAAGGGGTCTCTGAAGAAACGCTCTTGTGTCTTCTTCTTTTTGCTTTTCCTCTTCCTCGCAGATTCCGCTTTGCTGAGGGCGCTGTGTTTTGCTTTCAGGTCTTCCCAGAGTTTTTCCAAGCCTTGTTTTTCAGCTGGCAGAGCAGTCTTCATTTGCTTCTTGAGGTTCTTCTTTTGGACCCTGATCTTGTCCATCTGTTCTTGGCGTCTGGATTTCTTTGGAGGTGTTTTCTCTTTGGGTAGTTTTGCTCCATAGGCGTCTCTACATGTGGCATACACAATATCCCCATATGTGGCTAGTTTGTGTTCCAGGGTGCTTTTCCCTATCAGTGCATCGAGTCTTTGGACGATTTTTGCATCCAGTTTCTCCCAATCTTCAGTCTCGTTTGCTCGTGGCAGGTTGAGTTTCAGGCGCCTGGCATCGAGGGCCTGTGCAAATTCCTCATCCGAAACCAACAGCGTGGATGTCCTTGGCACTGTAGTTTAAATCCTGGCCTTGGTCTTCCGACGTCTTATCTGCTGATGCAGTGCGCTGCTGCTCATTCAGATGAGTCTTCACACATCCCATCTTTGTTCTGTGGATCTTCATGCCACCGGTGGTAGCGAAACGCTTTCCACAGACACATGGATATTCCATTTGGTCCATGTTCGTAGTCCGTTTGGGATTTGCAGTCGTGATTGGTTGAGCACCGATGGATTCATCATTCTCTCTCCCCCTTTCGGTGAATCCTGGGAGCATCTTTTCCTTTTGCTTTTAGTAGCCACATGTTGAAGGCAAAGTGGGGAGCCAGCCCACAGAGCCCTTGGTTCTGGTCTTTCCCAGTGTCCTCCGGTCTTTCCCGGACGTCCTCCGGCCTATTCCCGGAAGTCAATGGTTTACCCATGCATCAGTAGAAAGAAACTCATGGAGAGCGTGGCAGCAGAGAGTCCTCAGAAGAGAAGCCCCCTTCAAGCGAGTGTTTCGGCCTTATCTCCTGACACTCTAGGGGGGTAATGTAATGTAATTCTGTAATGTATTAACCGTTTTAGTTACTATTGTATGTATGCATCGTGATCGATCACACTGATAAATGTGATAAACACTGCGTTGAACAGTTCGATGTTTTTTTAATGGAGCCGTTGATGATCCATCTCCTAGAAACCTTCAAGGGAGGTTACTCTACCCATAATAGTAATAATGTAAATAAATCATTACTTCCCTTAGATAGCAGACTACTAATACATTACAGTTTCCAAAAGGCACGCGAACAAATCTCGTCATTCTGATGGAACTTTTGTCATTCCAAAGGAATCTGTGAACATTTTGATCCTCAGTACTCACTTGGATCTGCAGGAATGCTTTTACTATATCTGCAGTCTGAGCAACCTTCTAACGCCTGAACCGCTTCAAAATTCCTGGCAAATCTGGAAACAAGTTAGGACCAGTGTTCAGTCATTCAAAGATACTCCATTCAAACCTTTCATGGAAGCATCAAAAACAGGGCGCACCTTTGTAGTTAGACTGGACTCTTTAACTACTGGACGATGTGGCAAATAAAAACACAGGTTTGAACATACAACCTCATCCTCAGGAACTTCTTCAATTATACTATCCTTCAACATATCAGAGATGACTTCATGATATCTTGACTCTCTACTCCGGATTTTTGCTGAGACGATGAGTTGCATAGTGTAAACGAGACCTGGCTAGCTTTTCATTGTTCAGAAGTGAAGATTTCTTTTTCTTCACTCTTCCACGGAAGGGATACAACATACCTTTCTTCTGATAACTGGATAGACCTGTTAAAATCATCCAAAAACTGGATCAACTGAAATGGGCTGCTTTCTCTGTTTCCGTCTGCGCACACATAGGCCTGATGCACGAGCACACATCATTAGACTGAACGAGTGCCACACACGATCTACAACATACATAAACAAGTAGGCAGATGAACGAATAAACAGATTACTATTGACACTTGTATGAGAAGTTTTGTTCGACTGATTACAAGCATGCCCCCCCCCCCCCCCCCCCCCCCCCCCCCAGGAATTTCAGGGGGGACGACTCATTTTGGAGTTTAAAACTCTGAAGACACGGGAGAGTTTGCGAATTGTTTCCCCTGCCATACGTCAGTCGTCAAGGCAATATTCCAAGATGGCGGAACAGCCGAAGCACAAAGCTCCCGAAGGGATGGAACCATATGATTTAGGAGGCGAGAATGATCTTGGAGCTTTGAGCAAAAAGCAGCAAGAAGAACTGAATACTTTCAAGGTAGCTATACCAATTATCTGCTCACAATGCAACTCACAGGTTATGAAAGGTGTGTATGTATTGTCTCTCACCAGCTTACCTGGGCGGACGCAGAGCTTTTTCAGTAGGTCTAATTGTGCCAAATAAGTGCCCACATTTTCCTTTCTTTTTATTTTATGATTTTTTTTTTTTTTTTTCTAATTTGAATAGAATATACCAGTCCGTGAACCTGGAGTTGAGTGGCTTCTGACTTTCAATACTTTTTCAGACATATCTTTTTTTTTTTGGCACAGATGGAGAAAAATAGATAGTTAATATCCAAGATGTCACAGAATACGCAATTAAAAAAATAAATAAATAAATAAATAAATAAAAAACTTTTAAAGCACTCCAGCATTTTCTTTTTTATTTTCAAGTAGATTAGACAGTGAGTTTTAATAGAGTGATCTCAGTCATTTTATTAGTATTATTTTTGTTATAACTACTACTACTAGTAGTATAATTTTTATTATTATTATCATTATTATTTGTATGTGTGTGTATAATAATTTAATAATGATAACAACAAAAACAATGATAAATAATAATAATTATAATGATAATTTTGTTATTATTATTATTATTATTATTATCATTTCTATTATGCAATTTGCGTTTTGTCATTAAACTTAGCAGTTGTCGCATTTGGTGATGAACAATCACATATTTTCCTGATTAATTCAAAGATGTACTGTATTTCATGGGATAAACTATTGATCATTTTTAACTCTGAAAGCAGTGTAAACCTAGCAGTAGTAGCAGTTGGTGATGAACAATCACGTATTTTCCTGATTAATTCAAAAGGTACAATGTATTTCATGGGATAAACCATTGATCATTTTTAACTCTGAAAGCAGTGTAAACCTAGCAGTAGTAGCAGTTGGTGATGAACAATCACGTATTTTCCTGATTATTCAAAAGGTACACTGTATTACATGGGATAAACCATTGGTCATTTTTAACTCTCTGAAAGCAGTGTAGATAGATTTAAAAAAAAAAAAAAAACTGAACAGCTGGTTCTGCTTTATCATTATTGTTTGTTTTTTTTTTCTTTATTTAATAAAGACAGTATAGCCAGTTCACATAAAGACTGCTGTAAAGCAGTTCTTTAGAATAAACACCTGAAAATTGCAAAGAATCTTGCCTGAAGAAAACCTACAAGCTCAAAACGCATTGTGTTTTGCCTTATGATTCGTTGTCTGGGATTTTGGGGGTTTATTTTTAGGTGGGTTTTTTTTTTTTTTTTTTTTTTTTTTTTTTTTGGTAGTGCATTATCAGTAACTTTTCACATTGTTTAAACATTGGAAAGGTAATTCATGCTTAGAAGAAAAAGAGCTAAATGTGCTGCATGTACTGAAGTAGCCAATGTGTCTTTCAGTTGAATTTTAGGCATTAGTCAAAATGAAAATGCAATATTCATTTATCTGTCAAAGTTTAATGTTAGATTGTCATAAAATAGGTATTGTTTATACATGTTTCTGCCATCAGCACTTTAAAAAAAAAAAAAAAATCATGAAGTTTTTTTTTTTAATATGTGTTGTGTGTGTGTGTGTGTGATATATAGATTTGTGGTGTACCACTCTTAGTGTACCACATCCAAGGCTGACCAAATTCAGCTGCTTGTTGACCTAAGGGCGAGTACTAATGCCGGTGAATGGGTGGATTTCTATTTGAATGGCCTGTCAGGACACTTAAACATTTCATGTCTGCACGGTGCACCCAGTCAGTTCTCTGACAACTTTTGAAAAGCATTAACTTTAATCTGAAATGGCCATTGGCTGTGTCATTCTCATTTACGGTGTTATGCACAGGAATCTGTTACAGTTAGTATAATCTTTTGGCTTCACATACAGAGTTATTTTTGTAAGTGTACAGTAGCCTCTTGTTCATACTTTCAGATCTTCACTCAGTTGTCTGTGAGCTCAGTTGCTGCCTAGTTGCTATATGTATTATCTAATTCTGCCACAGATGACTTCACTTCAGTATAATAGGAAGGAAAATACAAATAGTAAATTAAAAGGAAAATAGTTTCAAAACCATTACTGAAGAGAAGGGTAGAGATTAAATGGAGAAAAAATGACTATTGAGCATTGTTAGCTGCATGGAAGAAAACAGATGTGCACTTCATTATTCTAACTGTAATGCTGCTTAGTACAAAAAAAGTGCTTGATGAGATTTCCAGCTAATTAGTTGAACTCAATTTACTTTTGATTTGGATGTTCACAATCTGTTGGGGAAAAAAAAAGAAAAATAAACATGAAGCAAAACATTCAGATACTGGCATCATGAAAACTTCAGTGGTGTAGTAGATTTTTTTTTTTTTTTTTTTTTTTAAATCCACTAGCCTGGGTGGCCGTTGAAACCTGTCAAACCTGTCCAGCCTCAACAGTTCCTTCAGCCAGGCTGTTTTGAAAAATTAACCATAAAGTATTTTTGTTTTGCTTTATTTTTTCTAACTTGATGCCCAGGTTGATGCTGGTTTGGAGACAGTGCTATTGTGTGATAATTAAGCTTGGTACTTAATGAAATTGAAAATATTCAGTTTGCTATCTATGAGCATGAATTCTCTGGGTGATTGGACTTGGCAGTTTGATTTTCTGTGCATGTATTTCTAAAAGGGTATCTTACCAGAAATGGCTACATATTCATTGCTGTGCTAGTTGTTGCCTACTTTCAAGAGTTTATTTGATGTCTTTTACTTTGAGACATCCAGTTCCACTTTGCATATGCTGTGTGATGATGTTTAGCATGGAATCCTGTGGGAATACATACCCACACCCAGACATACTTGCAGCAAACGATGAATGCATGAAACAGTTGTCCGAGTGCACTAAATGAGATTCACATTGCCCCACTGCTTGACACAGTTTTTGTCTATCAGCTCTTACATGGAAACAGAGGGATGCCAACTGCCAGTGGCTTATGGAACTTTTTTTGTGGGCTGACCCCATCTTTTGGGCCACTGCAGTGGCTCTGCACCCACACTGCTCAGTCCAACTCCTGGCCTGACCCCTCCCTCCCACGCCTTCTCTCTGTCTCTGTCTCTGTCTCTCTCTCTCTCTCTCTCTCTCTCTCTCTCTCTCTCTCTCTCTCTCTCTCTCTCTCTCTCTCTCCCTCTCTCTCTCTCTCTCTCTCTCTCTCTCTCTCTCATTGTATTGTCCTTATTCTTTTCCCTCATTAGAAAAGGTTGTTTGTTCGTTCGTTCTCATCTACTCCACTCATTCCAACTCCTGGCCCAAGCCACTCCCTCTCCATCTGTCTGTCTGTCTGTCTGTCTGTCTGTCTTTCTCTCTGTCTGTCTGTCTGTCTCTCTCTCTCTCTCTCTCTCTCTCTCTCTCTCTCTCTCTCTCTCTCTCTCTCACACACACACACACACACACACACACACACACACACACACACGCACATATGCACATCACACACACCACATGCACACACACACACACACACACACACACACACACACACACACACACACACACAACCACACACACACACACACACACAAATGCACATGCTCACACACACCACATGCACACACACACACACACACACACACACACACACACACACACACACACACACACACACTTAAGTTTAACTGTTTTAGCAGCAGCCCTGGTACGCTCAAGACTTACATATGCTCAGGAAGTATTTTTTAATGCACCTAAATATCTTTTAAATAAACTTCAGAGCACTGATTGCAAAGCCTTCAAAATCGCCCTTGGGGTTCCCACGCACACGTCAAACTTAGGGACATACAATGAAGTGGGAGTTCTACCTCTATCTGAAATTAGAAAGCTTCTACTTTAAAATTCATCTTAAAAAGTTTCTCACAAAAAATTTTTGCTCAGAAGAGGTATGTTTAGATTCGGAAAAGGATTTTGGAAAACGTGCACAACATATACAATCCACAAAATCTCTATTTATTCATATAGATAAAAATGATTTCGCCGGAAAACCAACGTTTTCACCCATTCCAAATGGGTACAATCAAAAGCTTCCTTTGACATTGATTACAATGATTTAACTAAAAAGGATTCTCCCAACATTTTGAGAAATTTTGTCTACTCTCACTTAGAAATAAGTACAACCATCACTTAAAAATATTCACAGATGGCTCAGTATTAGATGATAATAGCACGGGAGCAGCTTTCATAATCCCTAGCTTAAAATAGAAAAGTCATTTTATCTTGGTAAAAGTCTGTCTATATATAGCGCAGAATTACTTGCTATACTCAAATCATTGGATTTCATTTTGAATTTCCCCATAAATAACAGCCAAATCGTAATATGTGCTGATTCAAAAGCAGCATTGAATGGTATTAAGTCTTCTAATTCATGTGTACGATTAGACATGATAACTGAAATCAATCATATAGTACACCTTCTTTCCCAAAAAGGCATTAATATTACTTTTTGTTGGGTGCCTTCTCATTTTGGTATATCAGCAAATGAACAAGTAGACAAAGTTGCAAAAAAGGCAGCTCAAAACCTTAGCGGCACAATAACAATAAAAGTTCGCTTAGATCTGGCAGAATGTTTCTCTATCATAAATAAAACATCTCGTGATAATGCAACAAAAACACTGAGGAACTCGGACATATATTATTATACAATTGCATCAAATGTAATGACAAAGCATGGGATAACATCATACAAAAGATTTATTTTCTCATCCAGGGAGATTGAAAGTCTGATCCATAGGCTTCGTTTAAACTCGTTTAAAAACAAAATACTGCAAAGATATTAAATGTATGTGTGGAGATTCTATAAGTGTCAATCATTTACTGATTCATTGTCCAAAACAAAAAGAGCTTTTTTGATAAATCAGGTATTGAGGTTTTGTTGATGGATCGACTCCTTTATCACTATCTAGTATATTAAACAATTTTGCTACTCTTGAATCTGTTTCCAAATGTTTATTAGGCTGTTCACTTAATTTATCTTTAGCAGTTGTGATTGTTACCGTTACATTCTAGTTTAAAGTTCTGATGAATAGGATGGGGTGGGGGGTTATGATTACATTCCTTACGACTACTTTAAAACTTACACTCCCTTACTCTCCCTGAAAAAAATGCATCTCTCTCATTCCTTACATCAAGAAAACTCGGATGGAAAATGAGAGGTACTTGAGGGACCATCCTGAGGTGGAGTGTATCCTGGCTGGTTTTCTGGGGTAAGTGCATGTCAAAAATGCCACTGCTTGAAGTGTCCAGTATTTTTTTTTTTTTTTATTAATGATGATAAATATATATATGAATAAGTAAAGCGAAATCTTAAGTCACAAAAAGTAACACATAGTCATGATGACAATGATGATGACAATAGTAATAATAATAGAAATAGTAATGTTAACTGTTGCAATGAGGTGAATGTTGAATGACAGTTAATAATGATAACTAAAACAACCACAGTTCTTACCATGGTAAGAAGAAACGCTGTGTTGGAGAATATACTCAAAGAGAAGATCTTCCTGATACGACTGTGTTGGTCCTGAACACCCTATACTCAAAGAGAAGATCTTCCTGATACGACAGTGTTGGTCCTGAACACCCTATACTCAAAGAGAAGATCTTCCTGATATGACAGTGTTGGTCCTGAACACCCTGTACTCTTGAGGGGCTGGGCTGCAGTCAGTTCATGACACAGAGATGCACTTCCTGAGAATGAGTGGGAATGGAATGGCAAGGAAGACAGCAAGGAAAAGAAGGAGTCAGCTTTTGTCTCCCAGAATGAGTTTTCAAAACGAAGTGACTCAGGGTGGAAGATGAAGCAAATTTTAAAAAGAAAACATATTATTAGTTCCACCAGACCATACAAACAGAATGGTGTTTTTGTTCTGTAATCTGTTATCTGTGTCAGCTGGCAGAACTAATACCATTTCTTTTTTAAAATTCCCAGAATTGACTTTAAATCTATTTGTATTTCCAAATTTAGTGGAAAGGATATTTGTAGTGTGAACTCAGTCTGTATGTTGGAATGTAAAGCTATTGACTTATTTAAGAAAAGAAAATTCTGATCATTTACTCATATATGTATTTATTGATTCATCACTCTTTTTTTTTTTTTTTTTTTTTGTTTAACCTTTGATGGATTTATTCATTTACGTATTTTTCTAAGGAAGCAATGGATCATGTGTGCATTTAATCTGTCAGGTATCCACAATATTTTGTGATGTAAAGTTGAAACGATGGTTTAAAATGACAACAATTAAGGGAGATAATTCTTTAGCTGTTAAGGTACCTGGTGACTGTTGCTTGCATCTTCATTGCATGATAATAAATCTTAACGTCTTGTACATTCAGAGTCATGATGCACCAGCAAATGTGTACACACACACACACACACACACACACACACACACACACACACACACACACATATATATATATATATATATATATATATATATATATATATATATATATATATATATATATGTATATAAAATCTCATGAATACCACTAGTATGCCTGGTAAAATTTTAACAGCACTCAACCCTTTGGGAGCAACACCTAAAGAAAACTGTGTGCTCAAAACAAATTTGTAGAGTTTTAAAGTTCCTTTTTAATACTTTGTTTTTTAACAACAACAACAACAACAACTACAAAATATATATATGTATATACACACACACATACATATGTGTGTGTATGTTTGTATCACTGTGCATGACATTTTTTAAGTAAATGAAACCTTTTGTTCTGTTTTTCAGGGAGACTTTGATGAAAAGACCGGAAGATATCAGGGAATTTGCTGCAGGTAATGGTGTGAATAATAGCCAATAGGAAAGCCAGAGAAAGTTGAGGTGTATGTAATACACTGTGTCCTGACACATTTCATCAGAGAACACCCTCATGTTTCATTTGCAGTCAATACACTGTGTCTTGACATTTTCATCAGAGAACACACTTATGTTTCATTTGCAGTCAGTACACTGTGTCTGACACATTTCATCATACAACACACTTATCTTTCATTTGCAGTCTTTTTGTAAGCCAGCTGACCTCTGCCTCCAAGAGTCTTGTAGGGCAGTCACCACGCAAAATGTTTCCCTTTTTACGTCCCCCTGCCATCCATCAGTTCCCCCCCCATCTCCACCCTTCTGTCCCTAACGCCTCGCTGCCCTCACTCCACCCATCCTCCCCCCCCCCCCCCCCCCCCCAAAACAAAACAGAACAGAATCACAAACAAAAACCTATAAGATTTATATATATATATATATATATATATGATGAATATCACTAAAAAGCCTAATATGATTTTAAAAGTGCTCGACCCCTTGGGGAGCAACATCTGTTAAAATCAATGATTAAAAGTAGTGCTAAAAATCATCAACAGTATTGTTTCGAGCGTGGCTCTCTCAGGATGATGTTTGGGTCGCCTACCGCCGATGTTATATAGCGTGTAGGGCCCAGTTGTCACTGTTCTTCACGTGCAAGTTGGTTTCACTTGTTTTGGGGGAGTTTCAGGTTGTTGTTTGGGGTGTGTTCACTAAAAACGATTTCCATTTGTGCCTGCAGTTGTTTACTATTTCTGTTTTAGTATTTAAAGTTGCTAGGTGTGGGTTTACATAGTATTAGCTAACATAGTATTGGCTAATACTACGTAAACCACACCCACAAATCCAGGCTTCCAGTGGATAGATAGAATTGTTTCTTAGAAAACATGGCAGACAGGTGTGTTTTTGTTTTTTTTTTTGTTTTTTTTTTACATTAATTCCATTTTTATATACAGCACCAAATTAGGAAATAATGAGGAAACAAAGAAAAAATCCCTCTTGAAAAATCCAGTAAAACTTTACAGTAACTTCCTTTCAAAGGTTGCTAAGGATACTGTAAGAAACTCTACGAACTCAGAAACCCTCTCAAAGATGGGATGCTCACAGGAAGGCATGTAAAGTACAGCCTACTATGACTTCAAACTGTATGGTGCTATAACACAAATGTACATCAAAGCTCTTCTCTGTCTTTAGAAGATTTATGTTATCAGAATGTAATCACTCCTGTTTCTGTGAAGCTGCGAAAAAATTTCCATAGCAAATTTTGACGAGTATGATTTCAGCTGCTTCATTGAGAAAGACAGTGTGTGCCTCCTTTTTCCCTGACTGACATTTTGTCTGGAACGGGACGTTTTAGCCATGCACATCGAGAATACCCAGAATGGGCTTTGTTGTTTGAAAGCCTCTGAGGTCACTTAAGTTCAAATTAGAGTATCAAAATGAGGGTCTGCAACTTCCTAGAACATCCCCAAAGCTAGATCCAGAGGTTATTTCCCCTAGGCCATTTCAAGGAAAGTGTAGGATTTTTTTTTTTCATGCTGCTATGTGTAAATACTGACCAGAACTGTAGCAGGGCACATTCTGCTTGTTGACCCTCATGTGATGACAAGACTGAGGGGAAAGGAGAAGTTGCTCACTGCTCCTGGCAGACATGGATGGTAAAGTTGCTGAATTCATACTGAACTGTACTACATCTGTCTATGAATTTTGTTCAGAGTAGTTCAGATATTTTGCTTACTCCGGTACACATGTATACAAACAAACCAAAAATAGCAGCAGATTAGGGCAATAAGGTACCTTCTTGATAGAGGTCAAAGCTTTTATTGAATGCCCCACATGTGTTCATGTTCCTCATGTTTGTTTTGTTAAAAACAAACAAACAAGTTAAAAGCTTTTATCGAATGCACTGCATACACCATGTACGCCATGTTTATTTTGTTAAAAACAAACCAGCAAGGTCAAAGCCTTTATTGAATGCAGCGCATGTCATGTTGCCCATGTTTGTTTTGTTAAAAAAGCAAACAAACTCAACAAACAAACAAACAAAAAACCGGCTTCTGGCACTGTGCTTCCTGGCGTTGCAGAGTACTTCACCAAGCCAGAGCTGCCGGCCAAGGTGCAGAAGCAGCTGGAGGACAGACAGGCCATCATGAAGCAGAACAAGATGCTGCAGAAGATCTGATGATACTCCAGCCCTCCTCCCTTCCTCTCCCATGGCTCTCACTGTGATTGTCCTGCTGCTCAACACCATCGACTCCATGCAGACCCTTTTCCCTTTCCCTCCCTCGTTAATACACATGTGAATGAAGAGATTCCCTGCCCCTTCCTTCCCCAGGTCCTCCCATGCAGACCTTTTTCCCTTTTCCTCCCTCGTTAATACACATGTGAATGAAGAGATTCCCTGCCCCTTCCTTCCCCAGGTCCTCCTGTGCCAGGCCCTTCTCTCCCCATCCTTGTTTTTAGAACCGTCCATGACCAGAGTAGGAGTAGTCTACTGTGATCATCATTATCAGTCTGCAGTTTAGGGTTGTCTCCCTGCTTTCTCTGGGCTTTGCCCAGGGTTTCTGAGCTCCCCACCCCTTCTCCCCCATCCTATCCCCTGGCCCCCAGTCCTGCCCCACTCCTCCCTCACCTCGATACCACCGAGATCCTTACCCGCCTGTCCCTCCTCCCTCCTCCTCATGTGTTTTTTATTTATTAGTTTTGTGTTGTTGTTCTGTACCTCCCCAACCTGACATGTTTTCTGGTTATAAATAGTGACTTATTTCTCTGTACCTCTGACTCCTCCCCCCCCCCCCCCCCCCCCCACCTCCCCTGTCCTATTCACCTTCTCCACCTCCTCTCCACATTGCCTAAATAGTTTGAGAACTCACTCCAGCAGTGGAGATCTGTGCTATGATCAGCTTTTGATTATCATGGATAATTTTGAGAACTCACTCCAGCAGTGGAGATCTGTGCTATGATCAGCTTTTGATTATCATGGATAATTTGAGAACTCACTCCAGCAGTTTTCTGTGCTATGATCAGCTTTTGATTATCACTATTTGAGAACTCACTCCAGCAGTGGAGATCTGTGCTATGATCAGCTTTTGATTATCATGGATAATTTTATGAAGGACCAGAAATGTTTGTCAGTTTGGTATATGCTTGTTGTGTTTTTTCTTCTCTCATTTCTTTGTTTTCACTATAATGTACATCTGAAGAAAAGTGTAGAAGTACAAACGGCACTATTTGTGTGGTTTTGAAGTGTAGAAGTACAAACGGCACTATTGTGTGGTTTGAAGTGTAAAAGAAGCACAAAGATTTGTCGCTGATGCCATTGATTTCTTCTTTTATTTTGAATTGGGGAGGGGAGGGGAGGACAGATGTTTTTATTTTGATTTTGTTTGTTTTGTTTTTTTTGTAATGGAACTGGGTTTCGCATCATTTTACCAAAGATGTCCATTTTTGTCCCTTTCATAGGACACCAAAACTAAAGCAACTAAAAAATGTATCTTTCCAACATGAGAGCGTCATGTTTATTCGACCTGTACATTTTGATTCAACAAACGCTGGTTTGCATTTAATATTGTGTATATGCTTATTTTTATATTCTTGCTAAGTTGTGTCCATTTTGTCAGTTATGTAAACATTTAAACTGTTTGTATGGTCTTGGCAATGGAAAGAAAAAACTGAATGTAAACATTTAGAGTTCAAACAGTTTTCATTTGACAGGGAATGTGAGAAAAAATTAAATGTTTGAATTCAGTTACGCTGAAATTGTGTCTGTGTGTGTGTGTGTGTGTGTGTGTGTGTGTGTGTGTGTGTGTGTGTTTAACTTTGTATTAAATGAAAATTGGTCTTTTGCTCCTTTTTGTTGTCATTTTTCTGTTTTATTACTACATCTCTCTCTCTCTTCTCTCCTCTCTCTCTCTCTCTCTCTCTCTCTCTCTGCTCTCTCTCTCTCTCTCT
This sequence comes from Conus betulinus, assembly GCA_016801955.1. Lineage (NCBI taxonomy): Eukaryota > Metazoa > Mollusca > Gastropoda > Neogastropoda > Conidae > Conus > Conus betulinus. The sequence continues at coordinate 45,211 of JADBJO010009220.1, forward strand.
CTCTCTCTCTCTCTCTCTCTCTCTCTCTCTCTCTCTCTCTCTCTCTCTCTCTCTCTCTCTCTCTGTTTGTATCTTGTGTGTGTGTGTGTGTCTCAGTAGGGGGAAAAAAAAAGAGAAAAAGCAAAGGATCAGAATTGCTATGAAAACTGGAGGAGAATTAAGTAGAGTTCTATTTATGCCCATGTCCAAATAGATGAGGGGTCAATTTTTTTTTTTTAACTGTAGAATTGCATGCCTCCCCCTCCTCTCCGGCTCCCTCCCCTCTCTCTCCAGACGGATACCGTTTTTTTTTTTCACTGTGCCTTGAACTTCTCTACATCATACATAATTTTACTACGCATTGTATTTCTATGTCATAGAAAATGTCACTATGCATTGTATTTCTACATAGCAGAAAATTTCACTGTGCATTGTATTTCTACATCATACAAAATTTCACTGTGCATTGTATTTCTACATCATACATAATTTTACTAAGCATCATATTTCCATGTCATAGAAAATGTCACTATGCATTGTATTTCTACATTGCAGAAAATTTCACTGTGCATTGTATTTCTACATCATACAAAATTTCACTGTGGATGGTATTTCTACATTGTAGAAAATTTCACTGTGCATAGTATTTGCATATACAAATTTCACTATGGATTGTATTTCTACATCGTAGAAAATTTCACTATGGATTGTATTTCTACATCGTAGAAAATTTCACTGTGCATTGTATTTCTACATCGTAGAAAATTTCACTGTGCATTGTATTTCTACATCGTAGAAAATTTCACTGTGCATTGTATTTCTACATCGTAGAAAATTTCAAAGTTTTTTTTCTTTGTATCAGTTTCCTAAACATGAAGTTTTTCTGTCTTAGTGTCTTTTTTTTTTATTGTGAATATTGTCATCCACCATCTTTCTGCCTTGTAGGCCCCGCTGATCTATTTTCAATACTAGCAGAATTTTTGTGCCTATTTCTCTCTTGTAGCATTTTAAAGTATGTCAGCTTTTCAGTTGTTTTCAGCAAGACAACTAGGTCATGAAAATGAACATATACTGTGCCTGTCATGGCTTAAGGCTGTGTCAGGCCAATTGACATAGGCTAGAACACCAAGGCTACATCAAAGTGCTGTTATGCTTTGCATCATTATGCGGGGATTGTCTTCAGTTGTGACAAGCTCCTAGCATAACATTATAGTTCTCCAAAATCCCCCAGAGTCAGAGTGTGGCTGCCCACGTGGCGGGGTAATCAAAAATGGTCGCATACATAATGTTCTCATCCCCAGCTGATGCATTTGTACCATAGTGTTTGAGTACTTCGGCTGTTCGGATGATCCCTGGAGTCTTTAAGCCAGGGTACGACAACAATATATACTGTCCAGAATGATAAGCATGAATTTCATGTCAATGTTTACATAGTTGTGTGGTTATGTGCAGTTGGCTTGTGTGTGTGTGTGTGTGGGGGGGGGGGGGGGGGGGGTGTCAGTGAGTTGTGCTTGTATTATTTTGAAAATTTTAAATCTGATTTGAGAGTTGACTGGACAAATTGACAGCTCTGACATGTAGAGGTCGGCTGAGCTTTTAACAACATAATAATGATCATAAAACTTGTTTTCCTTGGGCCGAGAGCTAGAATGTAAACAGATAATGAAGATACTCTCTCTCTCTCTCTCTCTCTCTCTCTCTCTCTCTCTCTCTCTCTCTCTCTCTCTCTTTTCATGCCTTAGTTTCCCCTGTTTGTTGCGGATCGTTCAGCCACTATGTCTCAATAGTTATCCCCCTTCCCTCACTTCACATGATGTAGGTAATTGTTACACGACGTGTGCTCCTGTAAGTCTAGGTTCTAGGCTTAGCACTGGAGTTGCGCTGTCACATTGGTATCATTCATCCTCTATTGCTATCATTGATCCTCTATTGGTATCATTCCTCCTCGATTACTGTCTTTAGGTTCTAGGCTTAGCACTGGAGTTGCGCTGTCACATTGGTATTATTCATCGTCAATTGGTATCATTCATCCTCTATTGGTATCATTCATCCTCTATCACTGTCTTTAGATTCTAGGCTTAGCACTGGAGTTGCGCTGTCACATTGGTATCATTCCTCCTCTATTGGTATTATTCATCCTCTATTGCTAGTATCATTCATCCTCTATCACTGTCTTTAGGTTCTAGGCTTAGCACTGGAGTTGCGCTGTCACATTGGTATTATTCATTCATTTTCTCATTATCCTCTAGTACTGTCTTTTCAGGCCCTACTGTTTGTTATTTTTGCCTTTCTTTTGCTGTTTTTTTTGCCTTTTTTTTTTTTTTTTTTCTTTTTTTTTTTGTTTTTTTTTTTTTGTTTGTTGCTAGACTGTGGACTCTTCCGTTTTTGCTCTGGAAACTTTTACACCCCCACCCGCACCCCCACCCCGTCACAATTCCCGACGGCACAGCCTTTTTGTTGTCATCAGATGACATGGTAGAGAAAATTGTACACACTGTCTACAGCACTGTCTGTCCATTCTATAATCTCTTTTGCACTGTCTGTCCATTTTATAGTCTTTTTTGCCTTACAGCGTAATGTCTCTCTCTCTCTCTCTCTCTCTCTCTCTCTCTCTCTCTCTCTCTCTCTCTCTCTCTTCCACCTCATCCTCTTCCTTCTCCCACTTCGCCTACCGTTGAACAGTGCTTTCCCCCTCACCCCTTTTCCCATCATCTGCCCCCTCCTACCCCCTCCACCTCTGGATGGCGTCTCCTCGTTCCCACTGAAACTAGCGAGTTAAATCTGCCCTATGACTTGTCAAAGTCGAGTTGTTTCCCTTGACATCTGCCGTTTGACAAAAAAAAAAAAAAAAGTTTTTTAGTTTTTATTGATCTGTTTATTTTTCTGGAACGTACTCCTTCCAATGCAAACATTTGATGAAATACAAGACACCTCCTCAGTTGATTTGCTAATCTTTTTCATTGAGTGTGCTTAGGAGCTGCTTGAAAACACTTTTTTAGAGTAAAGGTGATGTTAACACAAAATCACTGAGATGTGGATGATGATTTTCAGTGAATCGAACGCCAAACTTCTGACAAAAGAGGTAAAAGATTTGAGTGCAGTTTTACAGCACAAACCGTCAATATTTAAAGATGATATTGATTAGACCAGGAAATGTTTCTTCCTTTTCTTTTTTGTTATTCGAGTCATACAGGCTATAACTAAAGCAGACTGACCTGTCATGGTTTACGTGGGGAATGGACATATGCCTTGATTAATCTTCCTCCTCATTTTTCATTGCTGTTGAGCACAGTTTGAATCCCTGCTGAAATCGATACAGCCTTCATATGACCACAGTTTGAATCCCTGCTGAAATCGATACAGCCTTCATAATGAATCCCTGCTGAAATCGATACAGCCTTCATATGACCACAGTTTGAATCCCTGCTGAAATCGATACAGCCTTCATATGACCACAGTTTGAATCCCTGCTGAAATCGATACAGCCTTCATAATAATGACCACAGTTTGAATCCCTGCTGAAATCGATACAGCCTTCATATGACCACAGTTTGAATCCCTGCTGAAATCGATACAGCCTTCATATGACCACAGTTTGAATCCCTGCTGAAATCGATACAGCCTTCATAATAATGACCACAGTTTGAATCCCTGCTGAAATCAATACAGCCTCGCTATGGCCCCTTTTGGTCAGCTAGGCTTGGGCTATGAATGACATGAATTTCTGTCCATGATTGTTTATTTTTCACTTGTTACTTCAGGAGAGAGAGAGAGAGAGAGAGTGTGTGTGTGTGTGTGTGTGTGTGTGTGTGTGTGTGTGAGAGAGAGAGAGAGAGAGAGAGTGTAAACGTCTGTGTGTGCGTGTGCGCGAGCAAGAGCGCGTGTGTGTGTGTGTGTGTGTGTGAGAGAGAGAGAGAGAGAGAGAGAGAGGCTTTCATTTTCAGTACAGCTAAGATGTAACTTGTTTTCTAATTACAGTTTCTGATTTTATCATTTTACTTATGAATGTTAAATGTGCTCCTGTTAAGTTTCCTTTGTGATCTTTATATCATTCAGGTGGTACTTGTATTATTTTGGGTTTTCATTGACTTAGTATGTTTTAAAATGTCAGAACAACATGTTAATCTGACAGTAAATGGTTTTGGTTAGTCAGTCAGTTAGTCAGTGTGTGTGTGTGTGTGTGTGTGTGTGTGTGTGTGTGTGTGTGTGTGTGTGTGTGTGTGTGTGTGTGTGTGTATGTGTTTAGCATAACATTACTCTGCCATAGCTCATTCTGGTTTCCCGGCTACACCCACATTCGTGATGTGACAGCTTCAGTACTGGGTATTGACAGTGTCTGTGTCAGTGCCATGTGAAAACCCACCTTCAGTACTGGGTGTTGACAGTGTCAGTGCCATGTGAAAACCCACCTTCAGTACTGGGTGTTGACAGTGTCAGTGCCATGTGAAAACCCACCTTCAGTACTGGGTGTTGACAGTGTCAGTGCCATGTGAAAACCCACCTTCAGTACTGGGTGTTCACAGTGTCAGTGCCATGTGAAAACCCACCTTCAGTACTGGGTGTTCACAGTGGCAGTGCCATGTGAAAACCCCACCTTCAGTACTGGTGTTCACTGTGGCAGTGCCATGTGAAAACCCCCACCTTCAGTACTGGGGTGTCCACAGTGGCAGTGTCAGTGCCATGTGAAAACCCACCTTCAGTACTGGGTGTTCACAGTGGCAGTGTCAGTACTGGGTGTGCCATGTGAAAACCCACCTTCAGTACTGGGTGTTGACAGCGGCAGTGGCAGTGCCATGTGAAAAACCCACCACAGGCTACACTAGTCTGTCGCCCAATGACATTCCGCGGTGTTGTCCCATTTGAGTCTACAGCATGTTCATCAAGTCAGCACAGGGCTTACCCGGGCTGAAAATCCCTACAAATAAACGAGTCACTGGATAGGAATCGACAACCTTCTAGCCCACAACGCCACGCATAGCACCACGCTGGCTAGCGCAGTCATTCTAAATTTCACATGTACCTCACATGGAATTTTAAACTAAAAAGAAAAAAAAAAATTGCCATCGAGCGAGAGAAAAACAAAAATTACAAGACAACCACGTGTCCATTTTGCGCCCAGTTTGAAAAGTGATTGCTCTTCGTGTCCATTGTCTTGAATGTTGTTTGTCTTGCCTGAAGAGAGACCAAAGAGATCAAACCACGTCGCGTTTGTGTTGTAGTTTGTTTGTTTCTTTCGTTCGGCGGATTATTCTTTTCTTTTTTTTTTTTTTTTTTTTTTTTTTTTTTTTTTTTTTACTTTTGTTGTTTTTAATTTGTTACAATTTCCATGTTTACATGGAATGCATACCATGGTTTTCATGAATACTCGGGAGGGTTTTAGCAATTAGGGAAAAGGGAAGCAACTTGTTCTGGGAGTTATCAAGAACTGCACTTGAGGACTCAGGAGGCAGGCTATAGCGTTGAAGACTCAGGAGGCAGGCTATAGCGCACTGCACTTGAAGACTCAGGAGGCAATGTCACAATTCTCCAATCCCATTCATGTATGAGCAGTAACCTGTAGAAAAATATCAGAAGGCTTCAGATTTTTATACACGTGATATTTCTGTCTGTTATTTGCCACAAGATTCTGGCATGAATACCACACTTGAACGAAATTCTGTGAACTGCATGTCTTGCAATGCATATATTTGTTCCACTTTTCATCTGCTCTGCAACTCATTCAAAAAGTGTAGGAGATTTATTTAGGGTTTGATGTTATAATATTTAGCAAATAGGATAATTTGGTCAAACCCTTCGGTTATTTTCATTTGTTCATTATTGCCAAACAGTACCAGCTCTATATCAAAACTGAAAACATTTTTTTCACATTTTTTTCCTATTATTCTCTCTAGTTCGCATCAGTTATATCCCTTTGATGAGCAAGTAGTATACAGTGTCGGCCGACACCCCCCTCCTCACACACACACACACACACACACACACACACACACACCCCTTTGCCTCGCCCGCCCAACTCAGAAGAGAAGTGGATCATTCATAATCTGGTCTGCAGTCATTCTTCTGTATCCATCCAATTAGATTGCTTCTATCTCTCTCTTTGCACCTCTATCTATCTTTATATCTGTTTTTTTTTTTTTTTTTGAGGGGGGGGAGGGGGGGGGGGGGGGGTTCGCGGGCAGGTGTGTGCGAATCTACTCATAATGCATATAGGATTTCTGGTTGTACCCAACTGCTGTCCTTCAAGTTGTCTGCTCAGGACATGACTGGTATGACACAGGAAGTTCTGTTTTCCATCGTACTCTCTATAGTGATCCTGGGTCATGTGGATGAGGTACTCTATGGTGATCCTGGGTCATGTGGATGAGGTACCTGGATGGGTATGGGTTGTGTACAATAGTAACAATAATGATAAAGTGGATAATAATGTATATGCAAACATGGTGACTATTGATCATGTTCATACTAGTTTAAGAATGCATTCAACAAACCTCTCTCTCTCTCTCTCCCTCTCTCTCTCTCTCTCTCTCACACACACACACACACACACACACACACACACACACACACACACATTGAAGAAGGGAAGGAAGGCAAGGCAATACAAATTCCCAAAGAAACAAACCAGTCATTCTGTGATTGTATTTATTCTCAACAAATCCTTTAAAAAAATTCACTCACATTACTGAAATAAAGAACAGACATCTAAAAGACAATGTGTGTGAACAGATAATATTATTGAAAGCCACGCAAAAATGAATTCAATCAAACTGTCAAACAGTATGTACAATTTCATAATACTGAATATTCAAGAGTGTAACATCTATGACAAGTTACCCAAAGCAAAAAAGTGAGCAGAAACGTAAAGCCAAACACGTGTACGTGTATGCAATGCTGATCAAAACAAGTGTTAATACTGTATTCGGTACTATGTCAACGGATAAATACTCCATTATGATATAACGGAACAAAATCAAAAACTGAAACAATAAACTCAACTGCAACCAGAGGCTTCGAAGTTAAATGGAGACAACGGCAACCCAAACGAAAGTATGATATAAATTACGAAAATGTCTAATTACAGTAAACAAACAAACAGAGACAAGTAACGGAAGAAATAGATAATAATCTGAACGGATGTTGTAAAAGAGACAAGACGAAAGAAAACGAACAAAAGCGATGTTTGCTGTGCTGTGAAAATTTTCCAGAAATAACAGAAGAAAGTTTTTTTTTTTTTTTCTTTTTTTTTTTTTTTTTTTTTTTTTTTTTTTTTTTTTTTTTTTTTTAAGAAAAAAAAAAAGAATGAAATGCGCTTGTAAGAGAAACATTCTTATGGACAAATACAACAACTTTCTACCTTCAGTTCACAAATGCTGTGCTTCTTTAGAAAGAACTTGGGAGTTTTACATCTATGGTGCCCTAAAATGGGCGGAAGGAAACATCACGCATGTTAGGGGAGAGGAAGTGTATGTGTGTGTGTGCGTGTGTGTGTGTGTGTGTGTAAGGGAAGGGATGTCGGAAGGTGGACAGGTTGCTAGAGGGAAAAGATCAGGCAACAGGGAATGTGTATGTGTGTGAGGGTGGGTCGGGTGGGTGGTAGAGGGGTTGTGCGGAGGGTGTAGGGGGCGGGATTAGTCCGAAATGCCCGTATGAATCATAGATTCTGACGTTTTTATCAGGGCTAGCTGTTGTAGCGTGTCTACAGTGACCCTGAAAATAAAAATAGAAGAAGAGGGTAGAGGGTTGGGGCCGTGGACTGAGGGAGGGCTGGGACGAAGGGATGTGTAGGGAAGGGGCGGGTATGTGGGCAGGTGGTAGAGAGTTCAGGAGACAGAGAGAGAGAGAGAGAGAGCAGCAGGTTTAGAAGGACAGCAGAGATTGCGATCGTCGTAAGGTCAGTCGCTCGCTCGGAGACCCAGTCAGGATGGATGATGAAGTAGCCGGTGACGTTGGGAGTGGTGCTCTGCACACACACACACACACACACACACACACACACACACACACACACACACACACACACACACACACACACACACACACACACACACACACACACACACACACACACACACATCGTTAGTGTCGCTGTACAGGCCATATGACACAATTAAGATTTTGCTCTAAAACATTATATAATCCATGTCGGCGTTCCGAGGCACTCCTTAAATTTGAGCCAGCATTTAATGTTAAACTGATATTGATCAAAGGAAGAACTCCCCAGCAATTATGTCCCTTGTTTGGGGGGATCTTCACTGAGGAAATCACAATCTTCAAATACATGACCTCCCCCCCCTAGTTGACACACATTTTTTCAGGCCCTTGCACCCACCCGTTTACCCTATCTTTGCGTCAGCTTCAAGCCCCCAAACTCACCATCATGTTCATGCTTGCTGCTTAAGACAGAGTGGATAGGTGTTCATCCTCACCATCATGTTCATGCTTGCTGGTTTAAGACAGAGTGGATAGGTGTTTCATCCTCACCATCATGTTCATGCTTGCTGTTTTAAGACATAGTGTGTAGGTGTTCATCCTCACCATCATGTTCATGCTTGCTGTTTTAAGACAGAGTGGATAGGTGTTCATCCTCACCATCATGTTCATGCTTGCCGTTTTAAGGCGGAGTGGATAGGTGTTCATCCTCACCATCATGTTCATGCTTTGCTGGTTTAAGACAGACAGAGTGATAGGTGTTCATCCTCACCATCATGTTCATGCTTGCCGTTTTAAGGCGGAGTGGATAGGTGTTCATCCTCACCATCATGTTCATGCTTGCCGTTTAAGACAGAGTGGATAGGTGTTCATCCTCACCATCATGTTCATGCTTGCCGTTTTAAGGCGGAGTGGATAGGTGTTCATCATCCTCACCATCATGTTCATGCTTGCCGTTTTAAGGCGGAGTGGATAGGTGTTCATCCTCACCATCATGTTCATGCTTGCCGTTTTAAGCGGAGTGGATAGGTGTTCATCCTCACCATCATGTTCATGCTTGCTGTTTTAAGACATAGTGTGTAGGTGTTCATCCTCACCATCATGTTCATGCTTGCTGTTTTAAGACAGAGTGGATAGGTGTTCACCCTCATCATCATGTTCATGTTTGCTGTTTTAAGACGGAGTGTGGATAGGTGTTCATCCTCACCATCATGTTCATGCTTGCTGGTTTAAGACGGAGTGGATAGGTGTTCACCCTCATCATCATGTTCATGCTTGCTTTTTCAAGACGTGCATATGAAAAGCCAGAAAGGCAGGAGTAATGGCGCCCCGGCTGTGGAGTTTTGCCCCGGCTCACAGTTTCCCCGGTGGCACAAATATGAAAGTGGATATTCCGTGATTCCACGTGATAGTAAGTTCTTGAAATACGTGTACGCAATTTAGTCACCATGACTCACCATAACCACACGCAGACACACACACACACACACACACCACACACACACACACACACGCACACACATGCATATACACATACACATGCAACACAAACACACTCATTCACACACACACACACACACACACACACACACACACACACACACACGCCTTAGTCTCCTAAGGTAACTGACAATCAAAGTCAAGTGGGGATCGGTGTGCTTGCAGTTCAATTGCAATACAATATTTAGGTTCACATCTGTTGAGTCAATCAGTCAGTGCATACTGCTTTTGCTTGTGATCAACCCCCACGCAGAGAGAGAGAGAGAGAGAGGAGGAGAGAGAGAGAGAGAGAGAGAGAGAGCGAGAGAGAGAGAGAGAGAGACACAGAGAGAGAGAGAGAGAGAGAGAGAGAGAGAGAGAGAGAGACAGAGAGAGAGAGAGAGAGACTCAGAGAGAGAGAGAGAGACAGAGAGAGACAGAGAGAGAGAGAGAGAGAGAGAGAGAGACAGAGACACGAGAGAGAGAGAGAGAGAGAGAGAGAGAGACAGACAGAGAGAGAGAGAGGAGAGAGAGACTGCCAGTCAGAGAGAGAGGAGAGATCGGTGTGAGCAGAGAGAGAGAGAGAGAGAGGGAGAGAGAGAGTCAATCAGGCAGTGCAGAGTGCTTTTGAGAGAGAGAGAGAGAGAGAGAGAGAGAGAGAGAGAGAGAGAGAGAGAGAGGAGACAGAGACAGAGAGAGAGAGAGAGAGAGAGAGAGAGACCTTCAAAGGGTTTGTACTTTGGCCACCGTCCATCATCTCTCACACAGATGTCACATGACCTGCCGATAGTCATGCAAAGAAACGACAGAAAACAAGCAAGCCAGTTGACGTGGGGGAAGACTTTCACTTCTTGACAGGGGAGATAATACACAACAAAGAAATGGGTAGCAGCAACACTCACGTAGTAGATGCTGTTGTTGTGCAAGTACTCCTCCCCCTTCTTGGCTCTGCTCATGTGGCGATGCATGGGTCGGCTCTGCCTGGAGCTGTAGTCTGTGAAGCCCTGGTTGAACCCTCGGCTGTAACACACACACACACACACACACACACACACACACACACACACACACAATAAAGAGAGAGAAACGTACAATGGAACAGCATCACCAAAACGCAGAGGGGGCAGAGGGAAGAGGAACAGTATCTTGCCCCCTTTTCCTACTGTGTTTCCCTTTGTTGGAGTCCTATTCCCTCGCGAAGGTCACTAACCCACTTCTGGGTGAAAGAATTGTTCAGTTGGCCAGGTTGCCATTCCAGGTAACCGCGGGTGCCAGCTTCCTATTGTCCCGCTGTTTGGCGAGGTCACTCTACTGCCTGCACGGAAGTTCTGCCCACGAGTGAACAACAGACAACCAGGAAGTCGTGAATACCGAATGGAACTCCTGCTGAGGGACGACGATGACGCTGTTCCTGCCCCCTCTACCATCTCTATTCTTGTATACACACGGAACTGGAGGAGGAGGTCTGGGGAGGGGGAGGGGGCAAGAGATGGGGGTGAGGGTGAGGGATGGGGAGAGGGGAAAGATGGGGACAGGAGGATGGAAGGGCAGATGTGAGGAAGGAATGGGGCGCAGTTGATGGTAGGCAAGTAGGTGTATAACCAAACAACGCCTACAAGCTAATGGATACAATACATTAGTCATCACTACAACATGCGACGCAAAATGCCTCACCTGTGTACAAGATCAAAGATTTGCTAAACAGAATGTCATTGGAAAAAAAAAAATTAAAATAATCACCTCTAAAAAAAGAACAAAACTACAGATCACAGTCGTCAGTTACGTTAAATTGAAGAACAAACCCTTCCTTACTCCCTCTCCTCTCTCCTTACACACACACATGCCTTTCCTCACTTCATCAGCCACCTTTCAAACCCCCAATGGAAGACCAGCTCACGTCAAACCGCTACCCGCCCAATTGCCTCCCTTGGCAAGGCACTCACTTGGCGTTGTAGGGCGAGGCGTAGAGGTCCAGGGCACCGATGTAGGGGTTGGGGTCCTGGCGGTTCCCGAAGCTGCCATAGTGGTCATGGTCCTGCCCGGAATGCTGGGGGGCGCCGCACGGCGGGGGGACAGGGCTCTCCTCATGATCACCTCCCGTCTCCTGCTTTGGTCGCCATCGCTGTCAGATCTGAACAGAGAGGACAAAAGGAAAGATGACCAAGAGGAAGCAAATGATGACGGCGATGATGATGATGATGATGATGATGATGATGATGATGATAACGATGATGATGATGATAATAATGGTAATGACGATGATGATGACAATGATGATGATGATATTGATGACGATGACGACGACGATGCTGCTGCTGCTGCTGATAACGATATTTATTTCTAAACTTAACAGCAAAGCAATGACGCCTTTTTTTCTTCACGGGGTCAATTCGCTTGCAAAGGCCAGGTATTAGCTACATATTGAAGATGAAAATGTTTCTGAAAAAAAATACAAAGACACTATTCAGAAAACTCATAAAGAGTTATTGCTGGATCATATTATTTCGTCAACGTGAACACAAAGGAGAATTGGAACACTAAAAAAAAAAAACAAACAATACTGATAGAAAATAAACACCTTTTTTTTTTAACTGACATTAACAAATGAAGGATACTAAACATGAAATAATGAAAATTAAACGAGCAAACGACAACAGCAGGAAAAGCAACACAGCACACACACACACACACACACACACACACACACACACACACACACACACGGGCGGCGCGCGCGCGCACGCACGCACAGACACATACACACGCGCGCGCACACACACACATACACAGACACGAACACACACACACACACACACGCACACACGCGCACACACACACACACACACACACACAGCGAGAGAGATAGAGAGAGGAGGGGGGATGGAGGAATGGATATCGTTTTGTTCCTGTAACGGTACATAATGTGATATCAGAAAACAAAAGGTATTTAACATAATGTGATTATTTTCTTTAAATGTCAGAAGTGAGAAACTGGCTTCGCAGGTTATAAATGCAATCACACAACGAACTTGGCTTATCGATTACGGCTTCATAAGTAATTGTGTGACTGACACACAGTCAGTTTTCCCAGACCGAAGCCTTACGGAAGAACTAACGGAGCTCGAGGAAGCTGATGAACTGCTCTTCAGTGGAGCATCTGAGCGATTCTTCACCGAATTAAAGGAGAACAAGAAGCAGAAATTGAAGCTTCTCCGTCACGGTTTCTGTACTTCCAGAGCGTCCGACGTCCGGAGTAGCGTGTGTGTGTGTGTGTGTGTGTGTGTGTGTGTGTGTGTGTGTGTGTGTGTGTGTGTGTGCGTGCGTGCGTGCGTGCGTGTGTGTGTGTGTGTGTGCGTTCCAAAGCACATCACAAAAGAAGGAAAGATATGAGGTAATAGGTCTGTTTGAGGTACGCAAACCCGAAGCCGGATTGGATATCGAGGATTTCTGCAAAATGTAGACTGAAGACTGAGGTTCTGATTGAGATGCAATCTTTTGCCCAACCATTCCATTGTCCAGAACACACAAATCCTTTCGCGGGGAAGAATTTCTGAGTGTAGTATGATCTGTCTCACTGAGGTCTGAAGTCTAAAACTGACTGCTTGAACAACTCGTTTTCGGGCACGTGTAGGCACTTTCAAGATAAGGGCACCAGCACTTACGTAGTGTTAAACTAGGACTGATTAGCGTACACAGTGGAGTATGTGCATGTAGGAATAATTCCCTGGCGTGTAGACTGAAGAAATGCTCGATCCTACCTAGCAGGTATACGTGTCTGGATAGAAGGAACATCAGGCGCTGGTGCGAATAAACCAAGAACGATTGTCATCAAGATCCATCACTCCCAGAGCTCAATGGCTGCCCCTCACCCACCCCACCCCCTCCATTGCTCACCACCCTTTATCCCTGATCCCCTTCTGTTCTGCGGCCACGACACTGACATCTCCCATTCCCTGTCACTGAGAGAGAGAGAGAGAGAGAGAGAGAGAGAGAGAGAGAGAGAGAGAGAGAGAGAGAAAAGAGAGACAGACAGAGACAGACAGACAAACGTGGAGAGGCGGGGAGGCTAAATCGAAGAAAGGAGGAGGTAGAAAAAATAAAATGGGTAGAGGAGGAGAAGAAGAAGAGAAGAAGAAGAAGAAGAAGAAGGAGGAGGAGGAGGAGGAGGGGGGGGAGGAGGAGGAGGAAGAAGAAGAAGAAGAAGAAGAAGAAGAGAGAGAGAGAGAGAGAGAGAGAGAGAGAAAGAGAGAATAGGATGAGGACGACAACGACGACGAATAATAATAAGAAGAAGAAGAACAACAAACACACAACATCAGCGACGACAACGACGACAATGAAAACACCAATAAATCACCAAGCCACTAGGCTTGCCTCAATTTGTGGCACATGCTGAAAAACGATGATTTATTTTACTCCTTGGGGACGAACTTTGATAGTAAGTTTTATTCCCCGACAGCAATTAAAAAGTAACATTAAAAAAACAAACAAAAACAATAACAACGACAACAACAACAACCAAACGCCTCACCTTCCTCAAGGGGGATTTCCTCAGCAGAAATTTGCCCTGTACCCGACTGCTGTCTCGGTATCTAAAAGAGAAAGATGAACACAAGTCATTTTAGATTAGAAGCATTGGAGAGAGAGAGAGAGAGAGAGAGAGAGAGAGAGAGAGAGAGAGAGAGAGAGGAGAGGAGAGAGAGAGAGAGAGAGAGAGAGATGGATAGACAGACAGTCAGACAGAGAGACAGAGAGAGTGAGAGAGAGAGAGGATGAGAGAGAGAGAGACAATGAGAGAGTGACAGACAGAGAGAGAGACTGTTAGATGTACGCCAAATTGACAGACAGTGACTCAAGACAGGTGTATGTGTGCGTATGTGCGTGATAGTCAGACACACATGCATGCATGACACATACATACATACATACAAAGAGAGAGAGAGAGAGAGAGAGAGAGAGAGGAGAGGAGAGAGAGAGAGAGAGGAGAGAGAGAGAGAGAGAGAAGCATCCAGCCATGAAACAGACACTTTGATTCTCACCCTGTCAGTCAACGCAATGTCCAGCCCGACCTCCACACAGTCTCTCTCTCTCTCTCTCTCTCTCTCTCTACTCCACACCGACGTCCAAGTCCTGCGCTTTAAATAACAGCACGAGCACAGGGCTTCACTCCCCTTGAGACACTGCCAGTCACAGGCGGGTTGGGTGGGGTGGGGGGGGGGGGGTGGACGGATGTGCGTCACCACCCTCCTCTCCTTCCCCGTCAATTTCATCCCCCCGGAATAGATATTACATCGATAATGTCAAACTAAAAGCGCAGAATCGTATTGTCCATAATCATTCTTGTCCAGTCCAGGTTTCACGGATGCATTAACGGAGTGAGTGAGTGAATAAATGGGTGGGTAAGCGAACGTTTCAATACATGATTAGACGTATAGACAAATGAAGACATTCATGTAACTGGCTAAGTTAGTTAGCAACTAAACAATTAACTACCTACCATCTACGTAGATAAGTGCGAACACACCTGCCTGATTACATACCTTTCAATCTGATTACACACCTTTCAATCTGACGACACACCTTTCAATCTGATAACACGCCTTTCAATCTGATGACACGCCTTTCAATCTGATGACACAGTTTTCAATCTGATGACACGCCTTTCAATCTGATGACACACCTTTCAATCTGATGAACTAAGGAACTAACTGAACACAAAGACAGACATCGAAATCTACCTTGTGTGCTAGTATATGTGCGTGCCAGTATGAGTGTGCGCGTACGTCCGTGCGTGCGTGCGTGCTTGCTAACATGCCTACCAACTTGATGAACTAACGAAGTAACTGAACAAAGAGACATCGACATCTAGGTTGCAGGTGTATGAGCGTGCTAGTATGTGTATGTGCGTGCGTGCTTGAGTGCTCGAGTTTGTATGTGTATGTGTATGCGTGCGTGTACATTTATGTGACTATGCAGACGTTGACTGTTAGCTTTGAAAACACACGCTCCGCAGGGGATGGAATTGAGGAGGGGGTGAGCCTCGTTTGCCATGACACCGACACGCCTGTCCGTGCCTTGGCCCAGAACATTAACCCTGAGTGAGGGGAGACCACTCGTCCCACACTTGGTATTCCCTGCACAAGGTTGGCCTGGGCGTCTGTTAGTTCGCCTGCTTCTTTTTCGTCCACAAGTGAACGTGTTGTCTCCCTGCATGACTGCAGAGAGAGCCAGAGTAAGTGCGACTAGGTGAGCTTCACCTGAGATCAGGAAATAATATTTGGACTTGGTGTGGGATTACTGTCACGACACCCCGTGAGAGAGAGAGAGAGAGAGAGAGAGAGAGAGAGAGAGAGAGGGAGAGGGGTGAGGGTGGGGGTGGGGGAGAGGGGGAGAGACAAGAGGCAATTCAGATCTCATGAATACTGGCCTGGGTCTAGACTGCCTGATTCGCATGCACCGTAGATAAAGTTTGGATCGAGTAGAGTAACAAGGTATTTAGGCAACTGGCCGATCCGTCTGTGAGGACTGCATGTGTGTGTGTGTGTGTGTGTGTGTGTGTGTGTGTGTGTGTGTGTGTACGTGCGTAGGTGCGTGTACGCACACGCCTTTGTTTATACAATGTCAATGTGTCTAAGCACGCATATTTGTCCTTCTTTGTATGTCTGCACGTGCGTGTACTTGATTTCGAATATATGCGTATATATTTACATAAGCTCCCAGGGAGAGAACGGGAAGGGGGGGTAGGGGTGGGGGTGAGAAACTGAAAAGGGGGGGGGGGGGAGGGTTCACCAGTCTGCCATGTAGACACTAACGTGTCGACACTTCTTTCCTTGCACTAATCTCAACCATTAACACCGAGGTCACCGCGATGAGCGGCTGGTCATGGCCTATTCTGTACGCTGCAGGGGGATTGGGTTCTAATGGAGAAGACGTTTTATCTCTCAATGACCGACAAGATTGCCAGAATATGATAAGACACAGCCAGGGTTTTCAGTAGTCAGGAAATAACATTTGCACTTGGAGAGGGCTTAATGTCAAGTCTCCGCTAAGGACGGGTAGATCTCACGATTGCCGAATATAAAGGACTGAATCGACTACTTCGCACACATAATTGGTAAAGGAGACGTACATTTATAATTTTGATCGATATAATTTTGATCGATCAAGGCGATAGATCAGAACGTGTAACTCGAGTAAGGACAGAACTCTTTGAGTGTATTGTCTTCGTCTGTCTGTCTGTCTGTCTGTATTTTTCTTCGAATCTCTCTCCCTCGTTATGGCCTCCCGTGGTCGTCTGAGCGCCATCAACATGGGTACGCC
Organism: Conus betulinus; assembly: GCA_016801955.1. NCBI lineage: Eukaryota > Metazoa > Mollusca > Gastropoda > Neogastropoda > Conidae > Conus > Conus betulinus. The sequence continues at coordinate 61,918 of JADBJO010009220.1, forward strand.
CTCCCTTCCTTCTTCTATCTCTCCTTCCTTCCTTCCTTCCTTCCCTCCTTCCGTCCTTCCCTCTCTCTCTCTCTCTTTCTCTCTCATTTGTGTCGTCTTTTCTATGGTCTGTCTGCCTGTCTGTCTGTCTGTATCTTTATTTTTTCTCCATCATCCAATGTGTCCGCTTCTCTCTGTGAGTGCTTCTCTGTCGTAGCATGCAATAGTTTGTACGTATGTGCGAAGCCATTCGTCATTTGTGCCTTTGTGATGTGCGTGGGGTTTGATGTGTGGGGTTTGGGGAGGATGTGTGTGGGGTTTGGGGAGGATGTGTGTGGGGTTTGGGGAGGATGTGTGTGGGGTTTGGGGAGGGGGGAGGATGTGTGTGGGGAGGATGTTTGGGGAGGAGTGTGTGGGGTTTGGGGGGAGGATGTGGATGTGTGGGGTTTGGGGAGGATGTGTGTGTGTGGGTTTGGGGAGGATGTGTGTGGGGTTTGGGGAGGATGTGTGTGGGGTTTGGGGAGGATGTGTGTGGGGTTTGGGGAGGATGTGTGTGGGGTTTGGGGGGATGTGCGTGGGGTTGGGGAGGATGTGGGGGGGTTTGGGGAGGATGTGTGTGGGGTTTGGGGAGGATGTGCGAGGGTTTGGGGAGGTGTTGGGGTTTGGGGAGGATGTGCGAGGGGTTTGGGGAGGATGTGTGTGGGGTTTGGGAGGATGTGCGTGGGGAGGTGTGTGTGGGGTTTGGGGAGGATGTGTGTGGGGTTGGGGAGATGTGCGTGTGGGGGGTGTGTGTGGGGTTTGGGGAGGATGTGCGTGGGGAGGATGTGCGTGGGGTTTGGGGAGGATGTGCGTGGGGAGGATGTGTGTGGGGTTTGGGGAGGATGTGCGTGGGGTTTGGGGAGGATGTGTGTGGGGTTTGGGGAGGATGTGTGTGGGGTTTGGGGATGTGGGGTTTGGGGAGGATGTGTGTGGGGTTTGGGGAGGATGTGCGTGGGGAGGATGTGTGTGGGGTTTGGGGAGGATGTGCGTGGGGAGGATGTGCGAGGGGTTTGGGGGGATGTGTGTGGGGTTTGGGGAGGTGTGCGTGGGGTTTGGGGAGGATGTGCGTGGGGAGCGAGGGGTTTGTGTGCGGGGGTTTGGGAGGATGTGCGTGGGGTTTGGGGAGGATGTGCGTGGGGTTTGGGGAGGATGTGCGTGGGGGTTTGGGGAGGATGTGCGTGGGGTTTGGGGAGGATGTGCGTGGGGTTTGGGGAGGATGTGCGTGGGGGGGGGAGGATGTGCGTGGGGTTTGGGGAGGATGTGCGTGGGGTTTGGGGAGGATGTGGTGTGGGGGTGTGCGTGGGTTTGGGGATGTGTGTGGGGTTTGGGGAGGATGTGTGTGGGGGGTTGGGGGGGAGGATGGCGTGGGGTTTGGGGGAGGATGTGTGTGGGGTTTGGGGAGGATGTGTGTGGGTTTTGGGAGGATGTGCGAGGGGTTTGGGGAGGATGTGTGTGGGGTTTGGGGAGGATGTGTGTGGGGTTTGGGGAGGATGTGCGAGGGGTTTGGGGAGGATGTGTGGGGTTTGGGAGGATGTGTGTGGGGTTTGGGGAGGATGTGCGAGGGGTTTGGGGAGGATGTGTGTGGGGTTTGGGGAGGATGTGCGTGGGGTTTGGGGAGGATGTGCGTGGGGTTTGGGGAGGATGTGCGTGGGTTGGGGGGGAGGATGTGCGTGGGGAGGATGTGCGAGGGGTTTGGGGAGGATGTGCGTGGGGTTTGGGGAGGATGTGCGTGGGGTTTGGGGAGGATGTGCGTGGGGAGGATGTGCGTGGGGTTGGGGTGTGCGTGGGGTTTGGGGAGGATGTGCGTGGGGTTTGGGTGTGCGTGGGGTTGGGGAGGATGTGCGTGGGGTTGGGGTGGCGTGGGGTTTGGGGAGGATGTGCGTGGGGTGGATGTGCGTGGGGTTTGGGGGAGGATGTGCGAGGGGTTTGGGTGTGCGTGTTGGGGCGGGGGTGCGTGGGGGTTGGGGAGGATGTGCGTGGGGTTTGGGGAGGATGTGCGTGGGGTTTTGGGGAGGATGTGCGTGGGGTTTGGGGAGGATGGTGGGGGGGGTTTGGGGAGGATGTGTGTGGGTTTTGGGGAGGATGTGCGTGGGGTTTGGGGAGGATGTGCGAGGGGTTTGGGGAGGATGTGTGTGGGGTTGGGGAGGATGTGCGAGGGGTTTGGGGGGATGTGCGAGGGTTTGGGGAGGATGTGTGTGTGGGGTTTGGGGAGGATGTGTGTGGGGTTTGGGGAGGATGTGCGTGGGGTTTGGGGATGTGTGTGGGGTTTGGGGAGGATGTGCGAGGGGTTTGGGGAGGATGTGTGTGGGGTTTGGGGAGGATGTGTGTGGGGTTTGGGGAGGATGTGCGAGGGTTTTGGGGGAGGATGTGTGTGGGTTTTGGAGGATGTGCGTGGGGTTTGGGGAGGATGTGTGTGGGGTTTGGGGAGGATGTGCGTGGGGAGGATGTGCGTGGGGGTTTGGGGAGGATGTGCGTGGGGGGAGGATGTGTGTGGGGTTTGGGGAGGATGTGCGTGGGGTTTTGGGGAGGATGTGTGTGGGGTTTGGGGAGGAAGGGAGCGCGAGAGGGATGGAGGACAGGGGCAGCGACAGTGGGCGTAAGTGTTTGTTGTGGGTGCCCGTGTTTGTTTGTGCATGCGTGCGTGCGTAATTTGTTCATGCGTGTGCGTGCGTGCACGTGTGTGTGTGTGTGTGTGTGTGTGTGTGTGTGTGTGTGTGTGTGTGTGTGTGTGTGTGCACGCACGCGCGTGCGTGCGCACTGTCTACGTGCATGCTTTCGTGTGTGTGTGTGTGTGTGTGTGTGTGTGTGTGTGTGTGTGTGTGTGTGTGTGTGTGTGTGCATATGGGCACAAGCTCCCTTTTGCTCCTGGGAAGAAATGGGAGGAAAGCGAGGGGACTGGAAAGGGAAAGGGGAGGAGGGGGGGGGGGGGGCTGCAATAAAACTGAAAATGTCTGAGGGCAGAATGACCTCAGCTGCCTAGGCCTTGTTTGGACGTCCATGTCAAAGTGTATGCACATTAGTTGGGGAAACGACCTGTCCCTGAACAGGAAACTGTTTGCAGAATA